>ML780075.1:58503-82467 GCA_009831015.1 Picea engelmannii | reverse complement strand
ATTGCTATGGTTAAGGTCAAGACGAAAAATAATACTCTAAATATTTTATTCTCACATCATAGGTAAAAATGTCTTAAGTGACAACTCTGGTTGAAGCATATTCACACCCACACCTAAAGGTAAAGTGCATTAATTTTAATTGCTCAATAGCGTGTTATCCAAAGCAAGATTTTTTATTATCTAACATTAAGGATGCAATGTTTCCATTTACTTACCTTCATTGTGACTTCTTTCAGGCTAATATTCTTAACCAATTAGCGACACACACCAACTCTTACTCATGTATTTTACTCTTTTATTTCTATTAGTATGTTTAAGTATGGATAACCTATAAATTACCTACTCTAAGTTTGAAACCTTGTTTCCAAGTGTGGGAAGACATATCCCTTTACAAGAGTGTTACTTTTGGTGCACCACGACTTGCTCATAACTTCCTTGGCATATTTTTAACATACAGTTTCAATATTAATCCTTTTGGCATTGCAACACCAATGTATCAACTACTACGTTCAATCTTCCAATGCCAAACCATGTGGTCATGGGGTATGGCACATTGGACTATGTTGAAGTGATAGAAAAATACACATACTTTCACTCCACGTGTTCTCGGTTACCTACTAGTTCACTTGTCGAATAGTGATAAGACCATGTGAATGCTATTTCTACAAGGTAGTGCACCAACCCAACACTTCGCCACCTGTTCATTTGTGGAGGGGATATTAACTCAAAACTCAGACTTACCTCTCACTGGTGTTCATGCCATTAATGTTCAATACTTCGAATTCTCATATTTTCATGGTTGTAATGTAGGTACCCTTCTCAATAACCGAGGCTTTTCCTCTTCTTCGTTTTATGGTAGATGTCGACTAGAAGAACCTTGATATGGTTATCGCAGAGGTTACTCACTTTTTCTATTTGTATGAATTAATACACTAGTGAGTATTGTGCTCAACCTTTGAAACATTTAACATACACACACATTTTCACCTACGTTCTAATTACGGGTTTTATGTCCAGGTACCCAAACCCATGCAACCCTGTGTTAATGTTTGGTGGAACACGTTTCCCATATGCGACCCAGAACTCTGTGGTGAGTATACCTGAGTATTTGGGTGTTATGATTGAATTTAATATTTTCTTTTTGGTATTTACATAAATTAGTACTTGCAGATTCTATAGGTTTGTATGTTTGACATTGCTTACCCTCTGCGTTTTCTCATTTACTTGCAGGCATAATAATTCTATGGAAGGTTTTTGCTCCCAAACCCGTGTTCATAGTACCCGCTCTAGGGAATATGTCGACCAACAATCCATTGGTGTGCTCGACAATGTCGTTTCCATCATTTTCTGGGTAAAGGTAATGTCTTTAACCTATTTTGTTTCGTCTTATAAGAACTCCTGCTACAGTAACTACTCAGTCATCTATAGTAATTTTAATTTCTGTCTCTTAAATAAGGACAATGGCCCTCAACCAAGACTAGGGTTATGTGAAGAATTTTATGTG
This sequence comes from Picea engelmannii, assembly GCA_009831015.1. Taxonomy (NCBI): domain Eukaryota; kingdom Viridiplantae; phylum Streptophyta; class Pinopsida; order Pinales; family Pinaceae; genus Picea; species Picea engelmannii. The sequence continues at coordinate 80,963 of ML780075.1, read as the reverse complement.
AAGAATCTCCTCAATCTACTCTCTAGCGTGGGTACTTTCCTTAGAGTTTATGAAGGTAAAACTCATCGTTCAAAGTTCTCGGTTTCAGTCATTCGTTTCTTTTCTATTAAAAGTCCTCTAACTATTGTTTCATCTTTTTCTATAGAGGAAGGTACTATACATCAATTAGGTGAAGACCCTCTGTTAAGAATCGATACATTTAACCATGTTGGCATGTTTTACAGGAAAGTGTGTGCTTATCATTGGAGGCAATAACAACAGTGTCGATGGAAAATAGGAAAAGCATAACCTCAAGAGGAGGAGCGACAGTGGCCATTGGATCGACCATTGTGAATAATCTGGACTGTTAGATCATAGTCCAGATAGGAGAAATGAGTGCACAAGAGAGAAACAGATCCCATCCATTGGATCTGAGCGCAAAGGACCAGCAACCGTTAGATCCAATGGATTTGCGAGGAGTTTACTATTTGGGGAATCTCACTTCGAGAGAATTGGCAACTTGAAAGTTGAATTATCCAAAGCCCGAAATCTGAAATGAATGTGGACCATCGGATCCGGAGAAAATGTGATGAATTTTCGATTGAATCAGTGGAAGGAAAGGATAAGCAAGGGCTGAGATCTAAGGTCTCGATCACCCAAATTTCCATTAGTCGTCAGATCGAAATAAGTGTAAGGATAGGATGATTTAGAGGGCACGCTAATCTCAGTGATCAATAATCAAGAACTTATATCTACGGTTGACAGGGAATATCCAAACACCCCCCTCCCCGAGCTTTCTACCTTTAACTGTGAGGGGGGGGGGGGTTGAATAGGTGGCATTTTCCTTGTGGGACCCTCATACATGTCACCTTTCTATTAACTTGGACCCCCCTCATTCATTACCAGTTACCGCCTAACCCACCCTCTGAGCAAACCACCAAACCACTCATACATACCACCTCCACGCTCTGACATCACACTCCACTACTCGCTACACATCACACTCCACTACTGTGCTCTGCCTCCACACTCCACTACACTGCCTACATGTCTCACTCACGTCAGTACACCATATCATCAAGGACATGTGGAAGACCACCTCAACAAGTACATACGACATAATCAGATGATGACAAGTGTCAAGAAGAAATTGGCTTGTGCCATGTCAACAAGTGACATAAGAATTCTACGACACTCTGGGAGATTTTCTTCGGGAATTTCATCACCAACAAATGTCAAAATTCTCGAAGGACAAAGTTTCGAAGTCTCTCTTAGTCATTCAATCTGAAGATCACTTTGGGTGCATTCTCAACCGTTGATCTAGTTTAGTGGAAGGAAAGTGTAAGCGGAAGTGTTAATCGACAACAAGTAGTCTCCATCGCCCATGAATTATTTAGCAGGTGACCAATCCGGAGGAGAATGAAGCAGCGATCTGCCTCAATTCTTGAAGTGCCAAAGTCACTTATGATCATTGATTATGTAGGAGGGTACGTGTCAATGCATCGTGAACTCTGGGAGAAACTACTCCAGGAATACGTGAAGGAGAAAGGTTTGAAAGTCCCAAAGGCCAAAATCCAGAAGTGAACGAGGACTGTTGATTTGAGGAGGACACGTGGCATGAATCCATGGACTCTGGCTAAAAGTGTTCTGGGAGAGTGTGAAGGTTGATAATTGAAATCGTCAAATCCCAAAAAAGCGAAGAAGATCTCGATCGTCGATCTGATGTTGGGTGTACTCTCAACCGTTGATCAAAATACAGTGGAAGGATAGCGTAAGTAGAACAGCCGAATATTTGGAGTAAATGGAGGCCATCCAACTCAACGCTTGATTAAGTCCTGGCCACCAGATTAAGCCTTGTAAGAATCAAATCTGACTATTGATTTGTTTCCATGAAATAAACATAAAACGTCCGATCTGATCCGTCCACTCAAGAGCACTGTCAAGATCATAAGATTGACAATCCCATTGCATTGTGGGGATTGAATGTGCGCAAACGTTAATGAGTTGAGGGCAGGCCACAATCGAAACCATGGTTTTGGAGAAAGGACACATGGAGGCTCGAGGTAAAATGTGGGGTGAAAAGAAGTTTGGTCTAAACCACCTTTGGACATGCCCACAATCGCGTGGTCACATGAATTTCATAGCCTGAGGTCATATCATGAAAAGGAGTTAGTGCTCACTAGACCGAGATCGGGAAGCACCTTTTGAATAGGTAGTTGGTCACTGCCGGTGGTCACGTAAAGTAAGGGTCTTAGAAGCTAAAGATGCCAAAGATGACTGGTTGTAACTGACAAATAAGACGAAGAGTTGTGACTGCCAGATAAGCCAAGGAATCTCAAGATAGCACCCACTGATGATGAATAGACTTAGCATAATCGCTTGCGAATTCAAAGAGCTTCAGTGTGATTGCCAGAGGAGCTGAAGAGTCTCGAGATAACTGCCAATGGGATGAAGACTCATCATAGAGATAATTGACAAATGGAAAAGCATCAAAGAATGTAACTGCCAGAGGAGCCAAAGAATCTCAAGATAATGACCATTGATGAAGAACAAACTCAGCCTGATCGCCAGAGAGAACGAAGAGTTAGGTGTATGATTTGGCAGAGGATTTGGCATGATAAATATACACAGAAGAGAGAAGAGAGGATTGCTTCAGTTGAGAGTTATTCATGCGGGGAGAAGCATGTTGTGTGCAGTAGTTGAAACACACAGAAGAGGCGTAGTGCATAGAATTGAAATAATAGATAGAGCATAAAGAACAGAAGAATGACATAGTGCATAAATGCATATCTAAGAGAGGAAGAGAAATCCAAGGTGTGCATGCAGAGATAGAGAATAAGATCAGAAAGATCAAGAAGTTGCGAGCAACAACACACCGATGCAGGAAGAGAAGAGCAGTGTAGCAGAACAATGATGAGACTGGTAATCCATTGGTAAATATTATATCACTGTAATAAATTGCAGAAATCAAAGATTTGTATTTCAGGGTGGTGCTAGGGAGGACTGTTGTCCTTAGAGTTTCAAGTGGGTGCTTGAACACAGGGAGTTGTAGCTTCCATCTAGTTGCATCCAGAAAAATCAGGGTGGCAGGGTGGTGCAAGGGAGAACTATTGTTCTCTGTTATACAGGTTGGTTCCTTTGTGACTGGAAGTTGGTGCTTCCATCTAGTTGGTGTTGGAACACTCAAGGAGTTGGTGCTTCCTTCTAGTGGGTTCTAGAGAAACCAGAGAGTTGGTGCTCTCAACAAGTTGTAGCTTGTAAAACATAGGTGGTAGCCTCACATTGAGTTGGTGCCCATGAGAATGATAATGTATAGAAAATAAAGACTACTTATCATATCAAGAAGAAGAGGTTTTTCCCTTTGTGGGTTTCCTCAGGAAATATATGTCTGTATATATTTCATGTGTGTGATTGATGTTGAGTATTCTATAACTTACTTCCCTACATTATTGTAATCATCATTGAGTGTTCTGTAAAGAGTTTAAAATGGGCATAATTGTTTAAGCACGATAACAACTAATTCACCCCCCCCCCTCCTCTCAGTTTTCCAACAATTGGTATCGAAGACGATTCCTTTTATATAAGGGTAGATCCTAGAGATTAAACATGATTAGCCATGAAGTAACTTCAACCAATAAGGCCCCCCTGTCCAATGGAACAAACTTTGCCTTCTGGAAAGTTAGAATGAGAACCTACATAATGGCTTTAGGTGCAGATGTCTGGGATGTGGTAGAGACTGGTTATGTAAAGCCAATTGTACTAGCTAATAAGGATGACAAGCTAGAATTCAGCTTCAACGTTAAGGCTATGAAATCTATTTTGAGTGGTCTTGTAGAAGTAGAATTTTTAAAAGTTATTCACTTAGAATATGCCAAAGAAATGTGGGACAAACACATTAGCAGTTATGAAGGTAATGAGAAGGTAAAGGATGCCAAGCTTCAAACCTACAAAGTACAGTTTGAATAGCTAAATATGAAAGATGATGAAACTGTTGGGAAGTACTTGCTAACAGTTGAAGAACTAGCAAATGCAATGAAAGAACTTGGTGAAAAAATTGAGGAAGCCTCTCTAGTTCATAAAATTTTGAGATCTCTGCCAAAAAAGTTCAACCCAAAGGTCTCTGCTATAGAATAACTTAATGATCTAAAAGCGCTGGATTTTGATCAAATTATAGGAATTTTGACTGCATATGAAATGAGTATAGGTAAAGATAAATCCACCACTAGAGAAGCATCTTTAAAGAAGATAAGAATGAGGAATCTGATCCTGATGAAATTGAAGAAAAAATTGTGAGAACACTAAAGAAAGGATCAGTCAAGTATCAAGGCAATTTTCCCTTCAAGTGTTTTAACTGTGGAAATATAGATCACTTTGGATATAAGTGTCCACACAATAAGAAGGATCATAATTATGAAGTTGAAAAGAAGTATAAACCCAGGAGATTTGGTAAAAATAAAAGTTTATGTGTAAACAATGATGACTCTTCAGAAGACTCAAATAGTGACTCTTCCTATGAAGATAAGGTTAATGACTTTATTCTTATGGCCAAAGAGGATTATGATAAAAAAATAATAGAAAGTGATGTTAATGATGAAGACATTGTGGTTGATATGGAAGGTGAGCTAATTAGTGCTTTAGAAGAGACTGACATACTCAGACTTAAGAAGAGAAAACAAAAACAATTGTTGACGTAGTTTGAAAAGAATGATAAAAAACCTGATGAAGACTTTGCCTTACTAAAAGTTGAGTTAGAAGAGGCAAAGAAAATAGAGGACATTCTGAAACAACAATTATCATAAAAGAAGTCAAGATCTGAAGTCTTGGAAGAAGAGGTAGTAAAAAACAGAAAAGAGATGGAGAAGTTTAAAGCACTGTATCTCCAAAATATTCCAATCATTAATGTCTCAGAAGAACTAAATGACATTCTGAGAAAACATAGATCTCCTTTGTTGAAGACTGTTTTAGGTTATGTAAGTGGTTCAAGCAACAAAAAGACAGAAAGTAAAAAGCCAGTAAAGATGATCAAGTTCCAAGTTAGCAGACAATCAGACCATGTGAGTACTCTGTCACCAAAAGCTAATAAATACAAGATGATCCCTGATAAAAAACAAATATATCGGAAGATAGAGCAAAAAATGCCAAGAAGAAGGCCATTCTTTAGGTACCAAAATTTCTTCCATGGTTACTATTTTTACTGCTCTAATTTTGGTCATAAGATTGTAGATTGTCAAATTAAGTTTAGAGACATGCAACTAAGGAGATCAAGAAATAAACAATATTTGCAACATAGAACTAAACAACCATTGAGTAGACAAAGTTCCACCAATCACTTTAACCTATTGAAAAATGAGATCAAATGCTATAACTATCATAACCTCGGCCACAAAGCTGCAAGTTGCCATCTGAAGAATTACAAAGCAGATACAAAGATAAAACCCTTGGCTAGAAATCCAGCACATGGAAAAAGAAAGATAGTGAAAAATGTGATCTAGTAATTTTAGCTCAAAACAAAAAAGACCCCCGGTATATAGACAATGAATGTTCCAAGCACATGACTGGAGACAAGGATAAGTTTATGTCTATATGTAAAAGAAAAACATGAAATGTGACCTTTGGAAATGATGAACCAGGTAAACTCAAGGGTAAAGGGATGATGAGTTTAAGTAATGGCAAAGGAAAAGCCCATGATTTTTTTCTTGTAGATGGGATGAAACATAATTTGCTCAGTGTAATTCAAATGTGTGACAGAGGATGTGAAGTGGTGTTCACTTCCAAATATTGTAAGATAAAGTCTGTAAACTTAGGACAAGTGGTGGCTAAAGGCATAAGGACAAGTAATACTATATATGTGTTGAAAGAAGATAGATAAGAGTGTCATCTAAGAAAACATGATGAAAGTTGGTTATGGCATAGGAGACTTGGACATCTAAACTTTGACCACTTAATCAAGCTCAAAAATCTTGAGGTAGTAAAAGATATTCCAAGAATATCAAAGCCACAAGATTCTTTGTGTAAACCCTGCCAAGTAGGAAAGATAACCAGAACACAGTTTAAATCCAAGAGCTCTTCTTCAACAGAGAAACCACTCCAATTAGTTCATATGGATTTATGTGGACCATCAAGATAGGAAGGCACAGGGAAGGAAAAATAATTCATGCTGATCATTGATGATTACTCCAGACTCACTTGGGTTTCTTTTCTCAAATAAAAAGCTGAAGCATTTGAGAAATTTAAAATATTTAAGGCTTTAACTGAGAATGAAACATGCAATAGATTAAAGGTTGTAAGATCATACATAGGAGGAGAATTTATGTCAAGTGATTTCAAGTAATTCTGTGATAAACATGGGATCAAAAGAGAATACACAATCCCAGGAACTCCATGTCAAAATGGAGTAGTTGAGAGATAAAATAGAATAGTCCAGCAAATGGCTAGGTCAATGATGAATGAGAAGAACAATGGTCAAACCTATTGGGTAGAAGAAATACACACATAAATCCATATTCTTAGCAAATCTCACCTCAGACCACATAGTGACAAGACACCTTACGAACTGTGGCATGGAAGACCTGCTACAATCAAACACTTCAAAGTCTTTTGGGATTAAGTGTTACATAAAGAATAATAATAAAAACCATGGCAAGTATGATGACAGGGATGATGAAGGCATCTTCTTAGGGTATGCTACACATTAAATCATATAGATGCTATAATAAGACGCTGCATAAATTGGTTGATTGTATTGACATAAAAGTTGATGAAGGAGTCCTAGTAAGAGAGGTGAGAAATATTGAATCAACAACAGAGGATACAGTTGAATTTGAAGATGAACAGCTCCAAGAATCAGAAAAACAAGACTCTGAGTTAGATGAACATACAAACACTTAGGCAGACTCAAATCATCAGACAACATCAAATCCTTCCTCCATAATTACTCAAAAGAATCATCCTGCAAGTCAGATAATTGGTGAGAAAGGCAAAGGTATAAAAACCAGGAGAAGGATAATCAAAGACACCAAGAAATCACATATACCCCTCATATCCATGGTGGAACCCAATAACTTCAATGAAGCCAGTGAAGATGTAAATTGGTTTAAATAAATGAATGAGGAATTGGATTAGATTGAGAAGAACAATACTTGGGAGCTTGTTCCTAGACTTGTAGATAAGAATGTAATTGGCTCCAAATGGGTGTTTAAGAATAGAATGAATGAACAAGGACAAATTGTTAAGAATAAAGCTAGAATGGTCTGTAAGGGATATGCACAAGTTGAAGGACAAGATTTTGATGAAACCTTTGCACCAGTGGCAAGATTGGAAGCCATCAGAATGTTTCTTGCCTATGCATATCATAAGAACTTTAAAGTATATCAGATGGATGTTAAGTCAGCTCTTATTAATGGAGACCTAGAAGAAGAAGTATACATGGAGCAACGTAAAGGATTTTCACTGACAGATAATCCCGACTATGTCTGTAAGTTGAAAAAGGCATTATATGGACTGAAATAGGCACCACGAGCCTGGTATCAAAGACTGGACAAATTTCTATAGGACAGAGGGTTCAAGAAAGGTACTATTAATAGTAATATATACATAAAGTCTGAAGGTGATGATTTATTAGTTGTTTTGGTTTATGTAGATGACATTATTTTTGGATGCACTAATGATCCTCCAGTTCAGTGGTTTGCTAATTCAATGCAGACTGAGTTTGAGATGTCCATGATAGGAGAACTATCATATTTTCTTGGTTTACGAATCAATCAGAGTTCTGCAAGGATATTTATCTCTCAAGAATAGTATTTGAAAGAGATGTTAAAGAGGTTTCAAATGGAATATTCCTCTCCTGTTAGTACACCTATGGTGGTTGGTTGCAAGCTTAGTAAAAATGATATTTCACTTGATGTTGATCAAAGAACATATCGATCAATGATAGGCAGTCTTATGTACATTACGACATCTCATCTTGCTATAATACAAGTTTTTGGAATGGTAGGTCGTTATCAGTCTTCTCCTAAACAAAGTCATTTAGAATATGTCAAGAGGATATTCAAATATTTGAAGGGTACAATGACTTATGGTCTTTGGTATCCTAGAAATCAGAATTTACAATTAATTGCATATTCAGATGCTGATTGGGAAAACTGTTTGGATGAGAGAAAGAGCACCAGTGGAGGTGCATTCTTCTTAGGTGATTCATTAGTAGCATGGATTAGTAAGAAGTAGGGATCTATTTCATTATCAACTACAGAGGCAGAGTACATTCTTGTTACTACTTGATGGAATCAGATCTTATAGATGATACAAACTCTTGCAGACTTTAAGGTCACTTATACTGGTCCCATTTCACTTCATTGTGATAACACTAGTGCCATTAGTGTCTCGAAGAATCATGTTCTCCATTCAAAGATGAAGCATATACCAATAAAGTATAATTTTCTCAAAGAGTAGGTTACAAATAGAGCTATTCAACTGAATTATATTCCATATAGAGAACAAATTGCAGACATCTTTACTAAACCCCTAACAAAGACACCTTTTGAATATCTCCGTTAGAAGTTGGGTGTCATCCCTTCTCTCACCTAAGAGATTCCATCCTTTCAGGGGGAGTTTGTGTTGGTTGAATATATGATACCTCCGAAAAATGTACTACAACAACTCAGGGGGAGAATGTTTTCTTTGACATTGATGTCAAAGGGGGAGAAAATGAGTGGTCTAGATGCTACGGTTGGAGGTCCAAGTAGAATAGTGTAGCCTTTTAGGGTTTCCATAAATGCCAAAGGGGGATATTGTTGGCATGTTTTATAGTAAAGTGTGTGCTTATCATTGATGGAAAGAACAACAACGTCGATGGAAAACATGAAAAGCATAATCTTAGGAGGAGGAGCGATAGTGGTTGTTGGATCGAACATTGTGAAGAATATGGACCGTTAGATCAGAGTCCAGACAGGAGGAAAGAGTGTGCAAGAGAGAAACAGATCCCATCCATTGGATCTGAGAGAAAAGGACCAGCAACTATTAGATACAGTGGATTTGCAAGGAGGTTACCGTTCGGGGAATCTCACTTTGGAAGAATTGGCAACTTGAAAGATGAATTACTCGAATCCTCAAATATGAAATGAATGTGGACCATCGGATCTGGAGAAAATGTGATGACCGTCCAATTGAATCAGTGGAAGGACAGGATAAGAAAGGGACGATATCTAAGATCTCGATCACCCGAATTTCTGTCAGCCATTGAATTGAAATTAGTGGAAGGATGGGATAAGTTAAAGGGTGCACTAATCTCAACGGCCAATAATCGGGCACTCAAATCTATGGTCAACAGGGCATATCTGACCCCCCCGAGCTTTCTTCCTTTAACTGTGGGGGGGGGTCCGATCAGGTGGTATTTTCTTTGTGGGACCCTCATACATGTCACCTTTATGTTAACTCAAACCCCCCTCATTCATTATCACTTACCTCCTGACCCCCCCTCCGAGAAATGCACCAAACTACTCATACATACCACCTCCACGCTTTGATGTCACACTCCACTACCTACTACACGTCACACTCCACTACTGTGCTCTGCCTCCACACTCCACTACACTGCCTACACGTCTCACCCACGTAAGCAGACCATCTAATCAACGACATGTGGAAGACCACCTCAGCAAGTACATATGGCATAATCAGAGGATGACAAGTGTCAAGAGGAAATTGGCTCGTGCCATGTCAACAAGTGAATTAAGTAAGCTACGTCACTTTGGGAGATTTTCTTCGGGAGTTTCATCACCAAAAAATGTCAAAAGTCCCGAAGGATGAAGGTCCGAAGTTTCTCTCAGTCGTCCAATCTCAATATCACTTCGGGCTCATTCTCAATCATTGATCTAGTTCAGTGGAAGGACAGTGTAAGCGGAAGTGTTAACCGATAGCAAGCGGTCTCCACTGCCCATGACTTATTCAGTAGGTGACCACTTTGGAGGAGAATGAAGAAATGATCTATTTAAAGTCACGAAGTTCCAAAGTCACTTATGATCGTTGATCGTGTAGGAGGGAACGTTTTAATGGATTGTGAACTCCGGGTGAAACTACTCCTGGAAACCGCGAAGGAGAAAGGTTTGAAAGTCTTGAAGGCTAAAGTCGCAAAGTGAACAAGGATCGTTGATTCGAGGAGGACACGTGGAAGGAATCTGTGGACTTTAGCTAAAAGCTTTCTGGGAGAGCGTGAAGGTTGAGAATTGAAATCGTCGTAGCTTGGAAAAGTGAAGCAGATCTCGATCGTCGATTTGGTGTCGGGTGTACTCTCAACCATTGATTAAAATATAGTGGAAGGATACTGTAACAAGAATAGCCAAATATCCAGAGTAAATGGAGGCCATCCAACTCAGTGCTTGATTAAGTCCTAGTCGTTAGATTAATCCTTGTAAGAATCAAATCTCATATTGATATGTTTCCATGAAATAAATCTAAAACGTCTGATTTGATCCGTCCACTCAGGAGCATCGTCAAGATCGTAAGATCGATGCTCTCGTTGCATTGCAGGGATTGAAGGTGTGCGAACATTAATGAGTTGAGGGTGGGCCACAATCAAAACCATGGTTTTGGAGAAAGGACACGTGGAGGCTCAAGGTAAATTGCAGGGAGAAAAGAAGTTTGTTCTAAACCAACTTTGGACGTGCCTGCAATCGCGTGGTCACATGAAGTTCATAGCCCGAGGTCATATCTTGAAAAGGAGCTAGCACTCACTAGACTGAGATCGGGAAGTGCTTTTTTAATAGATGTTTAGTCATCGTCGGTGGTCACGTGAAGGAAGGGGCTTAGAAGCCAAAGAAGCCAAAGAAGCCAAAGACAACTAGCTGTAACTGACAGAGAAGATGAAGAGTTGCAACTGCGAGAGAAGCCAAGGAATCTAAGGATAATTCCCACTGATGATGAACACACTTAGCATAACTACCTACGAATATGAAGAGCTTCAGTGTGATCGCCAGAGGAGCTGAAGAGTCTCAAGGTAACTGCCAGTGGGATGAAGACTCATCATAAAGATAATTGACAGATGGAAAATCATCGAAGATTGTAACTGCTAGAGGATCCAAAGAATATCAGGATAATGGCCACTGATGAAGAATAGACTCAGCATGATTGCCAGAGGGAATAAAGAGTTAGGTGTATGAACTGACAGAGGATTTGGCGTGATAAATATATGTAGAACAGAGTAGATATGGCTTCTTCATTTGAGAGTTATTCATGTGGGGAGAAGCATGTTGTGTGTAATAGATGAAACGCACATAGCGCATAGAATTGAAATAATACACAGAGAATAAAGTGAAAAATAATGACATAGAAAATAAATGCATATCTGCGAGAATAAGAGAAAGACGAGGTGTGCATGTAGAGACAAAGAAGAAGATCATGAAGCTTAAGAATATGCGAGCAACAAGGCACTGATGCAGGCAGAGCAGAGCAGTGCCACAGAACAGTGATGAGACTGGTAAGCCATTGGTAAATATTGTATCACTGTAATAAATTGCAGAAATCAAAGATTTGTATTTCATGGTGGTACGGTGGTGCTAGGGAGGACTGTTGTCCTTAGAGTTTCAAGTTGGTGCTTGAACACAGGGAATTGTAGCTTCCATCTAGTTGCATCTAGAAAAATCAAGGTGGCAGGGTGGTGCAAGGGAGAACTATTGTTCTCTGTTATATAGGTTGGTTCCTGTGTGACTGGAAGTTGGTGCTGGAACACTCAGGGAGTTGTTGTTTTCTTCTATTGGGTGCTAGAGAAACCAGAGAGTTGTTTCTCTCAACAAGTTGCAGCTTGTAAAACAGAGGTGGTAGAATCACATTTAGTTGGTTCTCATGAGAATGATAATGTACAGAAAATAAAGATTACTTATCATATCAAGAAGAAAAAGTTTTTCCCGTTATGGGTTTCCTCAGAAAATATCTGTCTCTGTATATTTTATGTGTGTGATTGATGTTGAATATTCTATTTCTTACTTCCCTGCATTATTGTAATCATCATTGAGTGTTCTGTAAAGATTTTAAAATGAGCATAATTTTTTAAGCACAATAACAACTGATTAACCCCCTTCTTAGTTGTCCAACAAACCACAACCTAGCCAAGTCCAAGTTTACACGCTAGATCCCTAAAGGTAACCAAAGTATCATTTTTGTCTCAAATAACCTGGTCATTCCTTGGTTTCTTTGCGGTTTGTTGCTACCTTATGACCACCAATAAGATTGACTTGGTTTAAATACAGTTTGCAAAGAGTTTTAAGAAAACTTGTTCGATAATTGTTGACTTGGATTTCTAGGTTTTTGAGTTGACTATATTTGTAGAGGGGTTCTAAACAATTCAATACTATTATTTTTATATCACCACTGTAGCTGTAGTGGGTTCACTTGTTTGTTGTATGGATAGGTTGGTAGGCGCCAAAATCAATTATGTATCTACATAATGATATATAGATAATTATCAGTCTTTTGGATTTGTTATACAAAGATTATTCACTTATTTCTATTTCTTGTAAGTAATTAAAAAAAAATAATCTATGGATACATTTGTCAGTATATTATTTTCATATTCTCTGTGCAAGAGGAAGAAAATAAATATATTTATTCTATAAAATATTTATGATAAATGTTTCTACAGAATCATTGAAATTTCTCTATATGTACTTGTTATCATAAACATCATTTAATTAATAAAAATTGCATGTCTATGGTTCATACTGTATTTCAAGACTACTCATATTAGTTCATTGGTTTGATCATATACAAGAAAAATATTGACCACTGAATTATTTATCTATTTAACTTTATATGTAACTATTAGCAATAATAAATTGACTCATAAATCTATTTTTATTTATACTTTCACATCAATGTATTCAACAAAATATTACTACAACAATATAGATTAATATACAACCACGATGTTCAATCATTTGAGCTCATAATTCTAAGGAAATAAAATAATAAAAGTAGATACATGTATCTGAAACACAAATATTTACTAGGACCGAATGAGGAGAGAGTCCAACTCCTCCCAACCATAGACTAGGGAAGCTATAGTATGTTTTCTATGGTCACCCCCGAGCCAAATACTTTCTTCCACGGGAAAAATGAGAATGTCCAAAACCTTCTCCAGTTAATTTTTCCAAAACTTGGCACTTTCTCAGAACCACCAAAATTTAACTCTGCACAAGTACTCAACAACGTCGTGTTTACACCATACTTGTTTTTTTCTTCTCCCTTGTTTTACCAAGATGATAATAATAGAATGAATAAGTATTTTTCTTTCTTTTTCTAGCTATCCTTCTCCCTAACTCTTGGGGGTCCTATCCTAACTATTTTCTATCATGTTTCCTAACCTCCCACATTCTTGGGGGTAGGTTCACACTTGTCCTCATGGACAACAATCACTTTTAACCTAGTGGTTTCTATCATCTTTTCACTTTTCCCATGGACTAAAGTATTTCTCATAGTTGGGTTCTCTCATCAATTTATCTCAAGTAATTTTAAATAAAATAATAATTAAAATATTATTTACATAACGTTTTTTCACCATCAATTACTTATGGTGATCAAAAAATATTAATCAAAGTTTTTCCCAATGTCATAATTCAATAATCACAACCACATAAATTTACTCAAATATTTAACTTGGAGGGATGTTGCATCTTCCCCCTCTTGAACTGAACACCATCCTTAGTGTTCCCATCAAGTTCCCAACCTTGGAACATAAATGGATAGGCTTTCCTCATAGCCTCTTCCATTTCCCAAGTGGCCTCCTCAGGACTAAAGTGTCTCCCCTGCACTTTAACCTGGGCGATAACTCTTTTTCGCAACATAGCTTCTTTCCTGTAGAGAATGCATAGTGGTTCCACATGGAACTATTCCTCTGGATCCACCTGGATCACATTCCAATTTACAACATGATTTGTATCAGGAACATATTTCTTCAATAATCAAACATGAAACACATTATGTATTTTTAGATGGGATGGTAGTGAAAGATGGTAGGCCACTGGTCCTACTTTGGCTAACACTTCAAAAGGTCAATAATGTGGTACTAGCTTATAACTTTTTCCAAGTCTTAGTGACCTGTTTCTGGGTTTTATTTTTAGATAAACATGGTCTCCCACATTAAAATTATTGTGTGTTCTTTTTGAATTTGCATAACGTTTCTGCCTACCTTGTGCACTTTTCAAATTCTGTTTCTCTTTCTACACCATTGTTTCCATTTCTTTTGACATGTCAGGCCCTATAATAATCATGTCAACATGATCATCCCAACTCATTGGTGTCCTACATCAATGACCATACAACACTTCGAAAGGACTCATCTTTAAGGATGACTAGTAACCATTGTTGTATGCAAATTCAATTAGGTGAAGATAGTCTTCCCACTTTTTTTGACAATCCATAGCATACATTCGTAACATATCCTCAACAATATGGTTACTCCTTTTGGTTTGAACGTCGGTTTGAGGATCGTAAGCAGTGATAAAACTCAATTATGTGTCCATTCCACTAAACAAAGTCTTCCAAAATTTGGAAGTGAATTTGGTGTCTCTATCTGAAATGATTGTTTTAGGAAACCAATGCATTCTGAAAATTTCCTTCATAAACACTTCTACAATATTAATAGCTTTATAAGTGGATTTTGTTGGGATAAAATGTGCTTCTTTTGTAAGTTTATCAATAACAATCATAATTAAATCATTGTGCTTCTTTTTTTAGGTAAATCGATGATGAAATCCATACTGATCACTTCCCATTTCCACTCTGGAATGGGTATAGGCAGTAGAAATCTAGCTGGTTGTTGGTGCTCTTCTTTAACTTGTTCGTACTCTAGACATATAACAATGTATTCAACCACTTATGTCTTCATTTTAGGCAAAACATATTCTTTCTTTAACTATATTATTGTCTTTTGATACCCTGGATGGCCCGAATATGGCTTCTTGTGAACTTCTCCTAGAATTAGTTTTTCAATTCTGTATTATTTGGCACAAAAAATATGTTCTTATACAAAACTAAACATTCTGGGAGGCAACTAAATTTTCATTCTTTGTTAGTTACAGAATTGGTTTGATAATTTTCTTCAATTTGTTTGTATTCCTTTTCCTTTTCTGCTACCCACTAAATTTTTTCTTTTAAATCAGATTAAATGTTGCTACTGGAAATTGCATTTATATTCTTACTAAGGGCATATACCACCTTATTTTCCTTTACTTTATTGTGTTCAATAACAAAATCAAATTCACTCAGGAAATCAAAACACCTAGCCTTCCTGACATTTAAGTGCTTTTGATCAAAGAAATGCTTGAGACTAACATTGTTTGTTTTCAACAAGAATTTATTTCCTAACAAATAATGTCACCACATTTTTAAAGCATGGACAATATCGATAAATTCAAGATCATGCAGAGCATAGTTTTCTTCATGAGATTTTAACTTTCTTGACTCATATGCAATTACATTCCCTTCCTGCATTAGTAATCCCCCTAATCCTTCCTTATATGAATATGTACATACACAAAGTCTTTTTGTGTATATGCTACTTTTAAAATGAGTGTGTTAGTTAATAAGTTTTAATTTCTCAAAACTTTCCTCACACTTACCTATCCATTTAGACTTGGTTCCCTTTTTCTGTAAAGAGGTAATAGCGTAATCCAATTTTGAAAACCCTTCAATTAATATTATATAATAACCTATGATGCCCATAAAAGATCTAATATTTGAAACATTTTTTGGAACTAGCCAATCCCAAATGGCTTTGACCTTTTTAGGGTCAACAAAAGTTCCTTCTCCGAAAATAACATGTCCTAAATACTGTACCTTTCTCTGATAAAATTTGCACTTACTATATTTTGCATACAATTGATGTTCCCTTAAGGTTTACAAAACCAATTCTAGTTGTTCTTTGTGTTCCTCCCTTATTCTAGAATAAATCAGGATATCATCTATGAACACTATCACAAACTTGTCCAAGTATTTTCTTAACATATTGTTCATAAGTCACATAAATGTTGCTGGAGAATTTGTTACCCCAAAGGGTACCACTATGAATTCATAGTGTCCATATACGATTCTAAAAGCAGTTTTATGTATGTCATCATATTTTATTCTAATCTGGTGATAACCTGATCTTAAATATATTTTAGAGAATATTTTATCCTCTCCAACCTGATCAAACATGTCATCAATATGGGTTAACATATGCTTATTTTTAACTGTCATTTTGTTCAGTTTTCTATAGTCAATGCACAACCTAAAAGTCTCATGTTTCTTTTTGACAAATAATACCGGTACACCATGTGGAGACACACTTGGTATGATATACTATTTTTCCAATAGTTCTTGAAGCTGCATTTTCAATTCAGTCAGTTCAGGAACACTCATCCTATATGGCACTTTGGAAACTAGTGTTGATCCTGGTACTAAATCTATTGTGAAATATATATCCCTTCTAGGAGGTAGTGTTGGAATCTCTTTCGGGAACACATCTGGAAAATTACTGAATATAGGATCATCAGCTAAAAAATGATCAACCATCTTTTCTAGAATTTCATTTATGTGTACAACATATATTTCACAACCCTTCCTTTCATTTTGTTTCATCTATAAAGAGAAAATCTTCGTTACTAATACACCACAAGGTATTCCCTTAATGGTTCTATTTTGTCCGAGCTCATCCAAGCAATCAAAAGTTTATTTTTACAATTCACTACAGCTGTATGATTTTAAAGCCAATCCATGCCTATGAATATATCATGGGATCCCAAAGGTAATATATTTGATTCCACACTTGTTTCCTTTCCATCTAGTGTTAACATGCAATATTTGACCAATTCAACTACTTTTCATTTATTACTGGTGGCTAATTGTAATAACCAAGACTTATTCTGTTGTACTTTATTCAATTTTCATTTCTCTACAACCATAGGAGAAACATAATTGAAACTTACACCAGGATCAATTAAAATAGAGACAAATTTTTTATTTATCTTACCTTCAACTTCTACCACGGAAAACTGGTGGTTAGCCTATTGATTTTCCAATGTTGCACTAATGCTTTGACTGCAACTTTGCATGTCATTAACTGTTACTGCCTCCTAAAAATTATGCACTACCAAATTTATGTTCTTTTTCAAAGGACAATCTCTATACATGTGAGGTTCCTTGCAACCCCAACATTGTAATGGTGGTCTGAGTGTTTTATTCATTGGATTAGTGGTCCTACTGTTATTCTGAATTGACACACTTTGTTGTTGTCCACTAAACTTGTTATGTCTAACTGGTGCAATGTGATATGTATGGTGTGGGTATTTAAAATGTTTCTTTCTAGGATCAAACTTACTATTTTTTTTTATTATTTTGCCATGTTTATGTATTTTCATACCTTTGTTTAAACTGGGTATAACACAATTTAGCGTGTCTTATTACCTCATCCATCATTTTAGGATTAAGGAATTTAATTTTATCCTTATATGCTTGATGAAATGAACTCATGAACCGATGTACCTTGGCTTTCTCTTCTCTGAGGTAAGGTACGCACCTCATCAAATTTACAAATTTGGTAAAAAAATCTTCAATGGTCATTTGTCTTAGCTTAAGGTCATCAAACTCTTTAGCCTTTTCATTGAAATACCTTTCAGTTAAGTATTTTTGTTTAAAGTATTTCTTAAATATTTTCCAAGTGAGTTTGTTGCTTCTAATTTTGTTTATTGTCTTTGTTTCTTTCCACCAAATCACAACTTTCCCATTCAACTGATATATTTCCAATCTAGCCCTTAAATTTCTAGAATAATTATAGATTTGGAAATATTTCCCATGTTTAGGAGACAAGCTTGTGCTCCTTTATTTACCCATCAAAACTGGGTGGTCTTATTTTTTTAAATTCACCAGTCAATTCAATTGTATGCCATGTTCTTTTCTTGTTTTTAGGTGATCTCTTTTGTAAGGTGTTGTCTTCAGAACTATTATTATTATTTTCCTCAGTCATCGATGCTATTTTGTCGCTAAACACCGGGTGTTCCATTCACTTATAAGATTCATCATGAGATACTTCCTTCTTGGCGTTACAAGAGGTCTGTCCTACATTCTTGTTCTATTTCATCTGAAACATATTTTTTAGCAAGATTTAATTTAATTCCTCTTGTTCTCTACTTGATTTTATTAGTTTTTCATTGTTGTATTTGATACTTTTCAATTCGTCCTTTATAATTCTCATGGTTTCAAGTATCTCTAATGAATTATTTTGAGGCTGATCACGGTTCAACTCTACGTACATTTCAGGTCCACTTGGTGTTGTTTTTCCAGTTTCGTCTACCATGGTGTCTTTTGTTGTTATTTATAAGTGCAAAACTGATTTTATGTTAAAATTATTATTTACATAATTCTACAATAATTGCTTAAATTATTAATGAATCCGCTTAAATGGCTTGAGCCCATAAGGCCCTAGTGTTTGGAACATGCTATGATACCTTTTGTAACATCACCTCAACTGATTTTTTTTTTTTTAATCATTATTTCATTATTGCTATGGTTAAGGTCAAGATGAAAAATACTATTATTAATATTTTATGTTCACATCACATGTGAAAAGGTCTTAAGCGACAACTCTAGTGGAAACATCTTTACACCCCAAGGTAAAGTGTGTTAATTTTAATTGCTCAATAATATGTTATCCAAAGCCTGATTGTTTATTATATAACATTAAGGATACATTGTTTCCATTTACTTACCTTCATCGTGACTTATTTCAGGATAATATTTTTAACCTATTAGAGATGCACACCAACACTTACACATGTATTTCATTTGTTTTCCCATTTGACTGGTCATGTTAGTCTACAATACCCACCCGTCCATTCATATTGGTATGTTTAAGTATGGATAACCTATAAATTACCTACTCTAAGGTTGAAACCTTGTTTCCAAGTGTAGGAAGACATATCCCTTTACGAGAGTGTTAATTCAGGTGCACCATGACTTCCTCATAACTTCCTTGACATAGTTTTAACATGTAGTTTCAATATTAATCCTTTTGGAATTGCAAACAAATGTATCAACTACTAATTTCAATTGTCCAATGCCAAACCATGTGGTCATGGGGTATGGCGCATTGGCCTATGTTGAAGTGATAGAAAAATACACATACTTGCACTCCATGCGTTCTTGGTTACCTACCTCTGTTATTTCAGTTGTCGAATGGCATAAAGACCTTATGAATTCTATTTCCAAGGGGTATTGCACCAAACCAACACTTCGCCACCTATTCAGTCATGGAGGGTGTATTAACTCAAAACTAAGACCTACCTCTCATTGGTGTCCATGCCATTAATGGCCAGTAATTTGAATTCTCATATTGTCATGATTGTAATGTAGGTACCCTTCTCAATCACCGAGGCTTTTCCTCTTCTTCGTTTTGTTGTAGTTTTCATCCAGAAGAACCCTGATATGGTTATCGTAGAGGTTTGTAACATCCCACTCTTACAAGCACCTATTATCGACTTATTCTTTGGGGACACTTGCATGCAAGTGATCCGGTTATAATACATGGTTATTTGTTTCTCTTATGGATTTTTATGATGATGTTGATGGTTGTGATTTAATGTTATTGAGATATATGTGTTGATAGATGCTATTGACGAGTTTTTCCTGAGTGTGCAGGACACTTGACATTATGTGGATGTCGATGGCATCAACGGACCTCCTTGGACTCTGGATTGTGTGGGGTAGTGGATTGTATTGGTTTGAGTATTTCATTTATGCATATGTGACATATGATTGATTATAGTATGATTTTATATATGGATCCTTGACAGTGTTTCCTTGATGGATGTAGGCTGATGAATGATTGTTAATATGACTCACATAAGGAGTAAAGGGGCCATCCACATAGACCATATATTGAGGGAGAGGTGCGGCAGAGTCCCTGTCAGGACCCACTAGCACTCCCGTTGTGGCTTGAATTGTAGGTTAACAATTACCTAGTTTGAGAGGTCCACGATGTCGTGAGGGAAGAATCAGATAGTCTCTCAGGAATATTTCTAAGGGGCGTGCAATAAGGTAGGGTCCTTATTCCTTAGAATCCATTAGTCTCTCGGAAGGTCGCCTTAATGGAGTACTGACTCCAAGGGTTGGAAAACTACCAAAACGAGTCAAAGCCGAGTGGCACCCTTGGAGAATGGATTTGCATCTTGAAGGGCATGTCACGTAGGTAACACTTGAGTCAATGAATCTAGGTGGCCTAGAAAACCTTGAGCGAATAATTAAATCTTGTAAAATCTTTAAGCATTTTCGCATTTAATTAATTAGTTAAGGATTGAAATTATTAATTGTAAATCGCCAGTGAAATTCTTAGCCTACCCAAAAATTAATCCTAAGTCTAAGTTATTGAAAGGAAACTAAACTAAATTATTAGCTAAATCAAAATAGGAATGAGGTAAATCAATTTAAGAAATTAAGAAAAATAAAATAAGTCTAAAGAATTAATATAATACATGTGTGTGCAATAAATTGTAAAAAGGGGTTTTTAAAATAAGAAAGAAATAAACATGAAAGAATGTGTACGCATAGAAAGGTATCTAGAGTCTAGTTAACACTAGTCTAACTAGAAGAAAACTCCTATTTTAACTCAACTAAGATTTAGTAAGGTGTCAATCATTAAATGGGAATATGGGGGGATAAAGAGACAAATAGGAATGATTTAAGGAGATCTTTTAGGAAAGGTGAGGGAAATTGACTTTAATTAAAATAAAATGTGGATTTACTTGTGCAACTTGGGGAGAGGGTGACAAGTGTGAGGGGGAAATAATTCTAATTTAATTAATTAAAAAGAGAATTAATTGTGCAAGTGGGGATATGTTATTAAGGAAACTCATATAAAGCAAATGGTCAAGAGGGAAAATGGATCATCCTGGTTATGGGTAAGGTTATGCTGCATAATTTTTGACTGGTTTTACTTATGAGAGTTGGGATACCCAGCTTGAGAGAGAGTGGTGGCTCTATTTTTCGAGGCAAGCTTGGAGCTAGAGTATTTTTCTAGTTTTGTGTGCTTGCCCCCTTTGAGGCTCGGGGGGATAAGGTAGAAGAAGATAACCCCTAGCGTTGGCTGGGAGGTATCGGTGAAGTCCTTGGATTGGTAAGAAAAAGATCTAGGTGCAAGTTTGAGTGGAGTTCTTTGGAAATATCAATCCTCGTCAATGTCGGATTATCGGTTACGGTACTCCATCTTTGTATTGTTGTTTTATAAAAAATTTGTTATGAATATTGATGTTTGTTGGAAGATTGATTGTTGTCATTGATGTCAACCCTACTCATGGGTTTTGGACTGCAATATTGATAAAGGTATTTGGACATGAAGGAAAATGCACATGAATATACAACACCCATGAATGGATAGTATACATCATGTTGTTTCTGGTGGTATGTGGCCCATCACGTGGATCCTCATGGTTGAGGAGAAATGAATTTTTGAAGATGACAAAGTGAATTGAAGATGGAAGTACATGTAGGCCCTAAAGATAATTAAAGAAAAGAATTACAAAATAAGAAAGTGTCAGGTCGGCCCTAATGTTAAAACGAAGTGACATAAATGGTATAAATAAAAATCATTATACATTCATTTTATAAAAGTCGAATTTAAGAGGAAATAAGAAGTAAAGAAGGTCGAATTTCAAGGGAGGATGAAGTCTTTTGGTGATGTGTTCTAAGGTATGTTATTTTCAGGTCATTGAGAATACATATCAAGGTACCTCTGGTAAAAAGTTCATCGCTTGATTATATATAATTATGGAGATACACTTTGTGGAATATAGGGTTTGTGACCAGTCCTGAAGCTAGTCAATAAACATGTGTTCCAGGTAAAACATTCATAACTTCTTCATCGATAATTGCAATGAAGTGGGACAAATTTCATTGGAAAGAGTACGGACTGTAGTTTTTTGTGTGCGAGTTTTAGAATCATATGTTAATTATTGAGCACGAGGCATTCTGTGCAAGTTCACTCTTGTGAATAGACTAGAATTGAATAAAGTCTACCATTCTTTCTATAACCTCTTTTTGGGGAGGATTCAAGGAGTGAAAATTGGATGCGTTTCAGAGAATACATTGAGTAATATTATCTACAGGATCATATAACTCCAAGAATTGAAGAATTGCAGAAATTGAATAAGTCTCAAGAAGCATTATCAGGTTCTATGTGATGATTTGTTGATGGTGATGATTTAATGTAAAGTTTTATTATCTCTCATATATTCTTGGGTGGAAGGAAGGGGAAAGGATGGAGAGTTCAACTCTCTCTTGATATTTGAGGATTGTATCTTCCTCTTGTAGGTTTATGCCTCCATTTACATTTGGAAGCTGTAGCTACCTTTGGAAATCATTACTTCCCTTGAACAAAAACTATTGATTATTTCTCATATATTGTGCATGGTGTATTGTGGTGTATTGGTGTAACTCTTATACTATTGTTCATTTCTCATTGA
>ML780075.1:28359-54973 GCA_009831015.1 Picea engelmannii | reverse complement strand
GGTGTATTGTGGTGTATTGGTGTAACTCTTATACTATTGTTCATTGCTCATTGGATATAATTGAATGGTTTAAGTATAAGTTGAAAAAGGTTTTTAATTTTTTTTTAATCGGTGAAGTCCTTGGATTGGCAAGAGAAGGATCTCGGGGCAAGTTCAAGTGGAGTTCTTCGGAAATATCAATCCTCGTCAATGTCAGATTATTGGTTACGGTACTCCATCTTTGTATTGTTGTTTTATAAAAAAATTGTTATGAATATTGATGTTAATCTATGCTGAGGAAAACAAGGATATTATGGAATTGTATATCAAAATTTTTAATCAAGATTGGTTGTAGATTCAAACATTTTATAGTCGTAATTAGAAACTGTAAGTTGGGTGGATGCTAGAATGATATTCAATCTCTATCATACCTATAGATCGACAAGATAGCTAAAACAATCTAGAGAATGTATTTTTGTGAGCAATCTGAGATCTTTTATGCAGACTTATGTAGTCAAAATATGATGAAATGTATTTCGATTTTATTGGTTTATTGGTCTTGAAACCCACTTCAATTGTGGTGAAATTCCAGTATTTCCTTGACGAGATCTTGGGTGTAATTGAGTAATCCTGCGTTATTTACTCTCCTTGTGTATTTTCGTTTTTGAATTTCGTTTGGACTGTAAGCAAGCGTTAGAGAGAGAGAATGCACACCAAAGGTACTGGTGTGTATCTCTGAGTTTCTTACTGCGCCATCCTCTCCTAGGAGATTATGAATCTGAGCACCTCCCTCATCGAACTTAGTAACACGCCCTTTAGAATTTCGAGTTGTTGTTCTTGAAAACGATTAGGTATCGAATTTATAACATGATCCATTCATGTCCTTCGATGGTCTCCGAAAACTCCTGCATGATAAGGATTTGTGAATTCTTATATTTATTGTTGCAGCTAATCCAAATACCTTCATTGTTTTTGTACAATTCTCCTTCCACTGATGCATATCTTGCTTATGTTCATTTTATGCCTGTTGTCTCCTGGAAAAGGAATATTTATTATCCCACTGTATCGAGGAACAATGTGATCTCTTAGGGGTCCTACGAGATAATGAGATGACTCATCTTCAGTCGCGATAAGTGATTCATCCTGTCCTAAGCCACGAGTTGCATGGCCCTCGCTTTTGTTATTTCAGTGGGTTACCTCTCCAGGTCATATTTCTAAATCTCAATGATCCAGTGACCTCTCTTA
The DNA here is from genome assembly GCA_009831015.1 of Picea engelmannii. Classification (NCBI taxonomy): domain Eukaryota; kingdom Viridiplantae; phylum Streptophyta; class Pinopsida; order Pinales; family Pinaceae; genus Picea; species Picea engelmannii. The sequence continues at coordinate 53,749 of ML780075.1, read as the reverse complement.
CCCTCATTTAATTGTTAGATAAAATATCCTTTACTAATGGGTAGGGTACTTTAGGGATTAGTTTAGACCCTAAAAAATATGCTCTTAATCTCCTTTACTTGGGCATATTCCTGCTTCTCGATTACTGAGTATTAAAAAGGAATCCTTCTTTAACCACCTCACTCTTAAAGGAAATGGAGCTATCTTGTCTCGACTCATTCTTGTGAAATAACACTGTGACTATAGCATGCTCCGATGAAAATGAAAAGATAATGAATCTTCTCCTTAGTCTGCAGACTCGCCTTCAAGTTCGATCACAATTTGACAGTTATGGAATAACAAATGTTTGGGGTCACGGAAAGGGAAGAATTCTTAGATCGCTACTTGAGGTGGCCTTTGATTTGGAATCCAAGAGACGACGGTAAACCTTTGTTGTTCAATTCAAAAACTGACATGATATCTTGTTGCATTTGATCCAGGGTTTCTACCTCAACGCCCTTGTGTTATTTTATTTATTGACTAGTTTGTGTTGTTGGGGCTCTCTTGCATGACCTTCGTTTAAGGAATTTGGATCATGTTCCATCAATCCCTTGCTTCAAAAAATCGTTAATCGCTTCTAGGAATTAATCCAAGATGCCAGTTTTTATAGTATTGACGTTTAAGGGGGTGATCTTAATGGAATCATCTAGTATTTTCCATTGAAGGCAGTTCTGATATTATGTCACCACCCTTTCTCTTAGTCTTTATGTTATGGCATTCATTGTTGTTTCCATGTCATCGACATTCTTCCTATACTTGAAAATACCCCACATAAGAAGCTTTCACCTTAAGAAAAATAATGATAATAACTCGATGAATTTAACCCAAGTCCACCTATCAAATGGTTAGTCTAGTGGGAATGGGAGTGGTCTTCTTACAAATCCCTTCAATGAATTTATATAAGGTAGTTGAATTCCTGATTTTATTATTATGATTTTTAATTCTTCTAGTGCTTTTGAAATGGATTTTTAAGCATTTGATTGCTTAGTTCAGTGCTCATTATGATTAAACCCCCTTTTAATTTAAAATGGATATGTAGGTGAGTTAAGAATTCATTTTTACATAGCTAAATAATTGATTTTCTTAATCTTCTAAAGGGATATGCACACAATTGAATTATTATCAATCTGCTAGTTATGATTGAATTTAGTTCCTTATATAAGAATATATAAGTTATTCTATGAATTTTATTTATTGCTTACACATGGTTGATGTTCTTATGATTCTTTTATCTGTATAGGTAAGTAACTCAATATCTCCACATAGTGCTTCTTAAGATTGATTTCTCTTAAATTGATTAGATATGCAATATTGCTATTGAACGCTTAATTATTGTTTAAAAGGATTTCCATTGTATTAAGATATATATATATATATATATATATATATATATATATATATATATCGTTGTGCTACATAAGGATGGTACTTGTTGCAGTAGCTCGACATAATTAATAAATGATGCTCGACTTGTATGAAATGGTTTTGGGAAAATGATGACAAGAGATGTCACCTACGTCCCCCGTCCACAGGATCGCTCAACTTCTTTCTCTTCTGAGCCGAATTGGATCTTTAGATTCCCTGTGGAATCCCTGTCAAACATGACCCAGATCCACAGGTCCTTTCTTTACCCACACGGCCTTAGGCACTTAACCATGGTTATCCTCGATTACCGATCGGGGTTCGGGGTTCGCCGTTCCCTCTGTCGAGAACTTCTCGCCTCTCCAATCCCCGATTATCGATTTTCCGATGTACCTTAGGCACTAGCCCTACTGGTTCAGCTCCTGGTCCACGTGACCTCAGCCTTATACCCTATCGGAACTTTGAGGTTTTTGATACCATAATGCACCTGTCCACGGGACTCAAGATTCGCCGAATTCCGACGCGCCCTTCTTTCTCAACTCTAATCCTTCCCAGCTACACTATGGTCCATGCGACCACCACATCGCGACCACAACCTTATCCCCGCCCCATCGGGGTTTCGGGATTCGCGATTCCAAAATGCGCGAACACCATGTCCACGGGACCCCCGATATCCCAATGGTCAAAATGCCGACGGCGCCTAATCCTTTGACACCTGTCCTTACATGAGAACGGTTCCGATGTCTTCTCGCAGGATCGTGTCCTCACGCCTTCGTAACCTTTTGTGCCAATTCTTTGTTCTTCCACTTACGATATTTCGAGACACAATGTGCCACCTGTCTTCCACCGACCCCTGTGTGGCCCCACGTGCTCCATTACCTTATCGAGAAATCGTGTTTCACGATTCTGCGATGCACGAAGCTCTCGCTCCCAGGATCTCCGATATCCCGATCTGCAACTTTTGCCCATTTTTTTACACCTGTCCCTCTACCAACGAACGGTCTAGATTCTTTTCACTGGTTCGCTGCCTCGCGTCCTCACGCCTCACGAGTCTGAACGACTTTTTCTTCCTCTTCCAATTCACGATGCCCGAATCCCCGATGTGGGTGATCTCGCGACACGTGTCCGCTCTCCAATAAACGGTCTAGATCAACTCGCTATTTCGGGCCCGTGGATGTCCCGATAGCTAAACCTCGGCCAGCTTCCACAGATCTGACGGCTGTCGGGTATCTGTTCCAGATCTGACGACCCAGATCTGTTCTCCTCTGCACCTAACCTACGCTACCTCCTGGACACGAATCCATGGTCGAGATTCTCTCGGCTGAACCAATGGCCGATGTGGCTCCTCCGGCTGCTTAAACTCTGCGCAACTTTCCCCGATCTAACGTCTGTCGGGGTTTCCAAGTGACATCCGACGACTGTCGGTCCTCCTCCCCTATAAGTTCCTTCTGCGCTTCTTCTGGACGTAAATCTTCAACGGTCCAGGTCTGTTCTCCTGCCGATCTCGCGGCTGGTGCTACTCCGTCCTGAGCATGCACTCATTTTCTTCCTACCTTGGGAAGATTTCCAAGGTTCCAAAAGCCTCGACCTTTGCTTCCTTCCTCTGCGGGCTCCTCCCTTGAGTCTCGCTGCACGTATGAAACCATCTGCTCCTCCCGAGATTTTTTTTCTTTGAATCCTCAAAGGATTCCTTTTGACTTCCACACCCCTGTGAAGTCCTCGCGCGCACAGCGCTATCTGTCCTGAGCTTCTATGAACACTCAGACCCCTTAGGGAATTTCATCCTCTTTTCTCCTCCCACAGATGGAGAATACAAAGACCTTCCTAGTCTCTTGCTCAAACAATCTCCTGGCTGAGTTCCTTGGGTATTCAGTAACCCAATAAAGATCCTCCAATGGATTCTTCCGTCAACCACAGAACTCAAAAGAGTCCTCTTCCCCTGTGTCGTCTGCACAATATCTCGACGCCCTCCTGGTGGAGTGTCTCCTCTTTCCCAGAACATTCAACAGTTCTGTTCTCCTTGTGCACTCATGCACTTCGCTCAATGCCACCTGGCAGAGCTCCCACAGAATCCTCAATGATTCTGTCTACAACTGTGTCTCAGATACATAGCCTTGCTTCCTGAGGCGTTCAGTAACCTCACAGGTCTTCTTCTTCCTGAGTTGTTGATCTTAGTTCTATGCCTCAGCACGTCTTTATCTGACTCCTTAGAGTTCAGAAGTGCACTCATGCACCGGTATTCAGAGTCCACAGCACTCTGTCACGCCCTCATGGCATGAAACCTCAAAGACCCTCAACCTGAAATCACACAACTCCCTGCAAAGGCCTGATACCAATACACATTCACAGTATTTAAAGGAACACACTACAAGCATCCATATAACACACAATAATGCAGGAAAAACTGTTGTTTTGTATTAAAAATGGCTAAAATGCCTGTATCTTTACAAATGGTGTTCCTGAGCTCTCTCTGGCTCTTCTCTACTCTACCAGACTCTACTCCTCTTCAAAATGAGATCTAAAAATCTCTTTTACCTGAGGTTCTCATCGAGCGCTTCCCTCCAGGATTTACCTACTCTATTTAAATTACATTCAATGGTCGTCTAGTCTGCTATCCAGAACTAGATCTCAGCCGATCTACAATAAAGGCCGATATTATCTAATGCCTTCACAAAGGCATGGCTTTCCTGGCTCAACAGCCTAAGCACATTAAATTACATTCAATTCAAATTTAAATGAGGACTGCGCCTCTCTTCATCCTTTTGAATGCGTGCACGCTGACGTGGCTGGCTGGCTGGCTGGCTACATGGAGAGATTCTCCTGCATCATACTCCATAGCTACAAAAATCATGATCTCCTGCTCATGAGCTTCCCTGGTATCTGTTGGAAATCCTCCAGGGTCCCAAACAGGTCTTTGGAGCTTCCCATCTGCTCTATTTTGCTGCTGTTGCTTCCGCTGTGCTGCTTCTTCTTCTCTTCTACTTAGCCTCTCCCTGCTGGCAGTGTCTACTGACTTCAACATCAGCTTCCTAATGTCCTCTATTAATTTATCTAGCTGCTCCAGTGGCTGGTCTAGTTCTTGCAGTCTCCTCAGCTGCAAAAATTTTTGGCACATGAGAAGATCATCGTGACCTCCCATGCCTCTTTCATCAATTTCCAACTTCACCTGTTGGATGTGCATGCCATGCATGTTCACCCTTTCCTCCAGGGATTCTATATGATTCCACAGATCAACAAAGCAATTGTTGTCTGCCTCTTCCTCCTCTGCTTCTGCAACCTCCCCTGTTGCATTGTTTTCATCTTCATGGCTGAAAATGCTGAGCCATTCCTCAGAATGCTCATCTTCCTTTTCTTCAGCTTCCTCGGCTATCCGCTTCAACGCTACAGCTACCTCAACTTCTTGGCTTAAGTATTTGAGCCATTCCCCATAATGCTCTTTCTCTTTTTTGGCTTCCGCTGCAACCTCTATCGTTACAGTCCCTTCAGTTACTTGGTTGAAAATACCAAGCCATTCTTCCGAATGTTCATTCTTTTCTTCCACTTCTCCCGCTGTCAGCTTCAGTGCTACAGCTTCTTCCCTTTCAGTTCCCTGGCCGAAATCATTGAGTTGTTCCTCAGAACGCTCATTCTCTTCACCCTCTTGGGCAGTGTTCACCATCTGCACCAATTCATCCTTGACAGTCTCCGCCGACTGTTCTGCTACTGCACCATCTGCACCACCAATTTCTGCCTCCTCCTGGGCAAATGGCAGGAATATTGGAATTCCCCCAATCATCATTCGGCTCCTCTGATCTTCTTCTGCTGTCAGTTGTACACGCTGATCACAATTGAATCCCGAGCTCATATGCTCTATGAGCTCCCCTGGCTGAATCCCACTCGCTTTTGAGTTCATGAGACCCTCAAATGGTCTCATCTGCTCGTCTCTTCCCTCCTGGAAATATGAGACGCTTCCACTACCTCCCTCGCATATTTTGAGATCAACCGATCCCATCTTCATCAGCACTCCTTGCTAAATTGAACTCTTTATGAGACCTTCAGATGGACCCAAATTTTCATCTCTGCCCACCTGGCAGTTCAATATGCTTTTGTTGCCCTCCTGGCAAATTTTGAGATGCCACAACGACCTCTGATCATTGCCCAGCTGGTAATGTAAAATTTCTTGACCATCTTCATGATAGTCCACGAGATCTTCAGTCGATCCCATTTCTTTTTCCCCGCCCATATGGAAAATTGGGAACCTTCTATTGCCCTCCTGGCAGTCTTCGAGATCATTATCTGAACCCTTACTCTTGCCCTCCTGGCAACCTGAAATTCCCTCACTGTCCTCCTGACAGCCTGTGAGATCCCACTGTGATCTCAGCTCGTTGCCCTCATGGAAATCTGAAATTTCTTCTTCTCTGCCCATATGGCAGTCTTTGAGATCATCAGACGATCCCAATTCAGATTCAAAGTCATCGAGGCTATCTCCAGTCTCGGGTTCACATATCGAAACCAATTCTTCATTCTGCCGCATCTGCAGTTCAAGCTTCTCTATCTCTGCTCATATATCAGCGAGCTCTCTATCCATCTCTGCAAGCTTTTCTACCTTGCTTTTCTTCCTGCGGCCTTCAGTAGCCATCCTACTACCTCTATCTTCCCTTGTGGTAGATCTGCTACTGTCACTCCACACTAAGAGTGTCTCTAGCCTCATCTCCTTACAGTCCTGCTGACTGTCTTCATGACTGCAGCCTACCTGCAAACAAGTCCTTACAGAGTCCTCATCAACTCTGTCTTCTTCCTGCTCCTCTGTCTGCAAAATACAAACAGAATCCTTCTCTGACACCACTTGAATGTGTATCAGAGTGCTTCAGTTCCTCATTTTCCTGCTCGCCTGAAATATACAGACGAGATATCAGCTCTGATACCACTTGATGACAAGAGACGTCACCTACGTCCCCCGTCCACAGGATCTCTCAACTTCTTTCTCTTCTGAGCCGAATTGGATCTTTAGATTCCCCGTGGAATCCCTATCAAACATGACCCAGAGCTATAGGTCCTTTCTTTACCTGCTCGGCCTTAGGCACTTAGCCGTGGTTATCCCCGATTACCGATCGGGGTTCGAGGTTCGGCGTTCCCTCTGTTGAGAACTTCTCGCCTCTCATATCCCCGATTACCGATTTTCCAATGTACCTTAGGCGCTAGCCCTGCTGGTTCAACTCCTGGTCCACGTGACCAGTCCCCGTGACCTCAGCCTTATACCCTATCGAAACTTCGAGGTTTTCGATACCATAATGCGCCTGTCAACGGGACTCAAGATTCATCGAATTCCGACGCGCCCTTCTTTCTCATCTCTAACCCTTCTCGACTACACCATGGTCCATGCGACCACCACACTGTGACCACAACCTTATCCCCGCCCCATCGGGGTTTCGGGGTTCACGATTCCAAAATGCGCGAACACCATGTCCACGGGACCCCCGATATCTCGATGGTCAAAATGCCGACGGTGCCTAATCCTTTGACACCTGTCCTTACAGACGGACGGTTCCGATGTCTTCTCGCAGGATCGTGTCCTCGCGCCTTCACAACCTTTTGTGCCAATTCTTCGTTCTTGCACTTACGAGCTTCCGAGAAACGAAGTGCCACCTGTCTTCCACCGACCCCTGTGTGGCCCCACGTGCTCCGTTACCTTATCGGGAAATCGCTTTTCGCAATTCTGCGATGCACGAAGCTCTCGCTCCCAGGATCTCCGATATCTCGATCTGCGACTTTCGCCCGATTTTCGACACCTGTCCCTCTGCCAATGGACGGTCCAGATTCTTTTCGCTGGTTTGTCGCCTCGCGTCCTCACGCCTCGCAAGTCTGAACGACTTCTTCTTCCTCTTCCAATTCACGATTCCCGAATCCCCGATGTGGGTGATCTCGCGACACGTGTCCGCTCTCCAATAAACGGTCTAGATCAACTCGCTATTTCGGGCCCCTGGATGTCCCGATAACTAAACCTCGGGCAGCTTCCACAGATCCGACGGTCGTCGGGTATCTATTCCAGATCTGATGACCCAGATCTGTTCTCCTCTGCGCCTAACCTACGCTGCCTACTGGACATGAATCCATGGTCTAGATTCTCTCGGGTGATCCAATGGCCGATGTGGCTCCTCGGGCTGCGTAAACTCTGCGCAACTTTTCCTGATCTAATGGTTGTCGAGGTTTCCGAGTGAGATCCGACGACTGTCGATCCTCCTCCCCTATAAGTTCCTTTTGCGCTTCTTTTGGATGTAAATCTTTAATGGCCCAGGTCTGTTCTCCTACCGATCTCACGGCTGGCGCTACTCCCTCCTGAGCATGCACTCATTTTCTTCCTGCCTTGGGAAGATTTCCAAGGTTCCAAAAGCCTTGACCTTTGCTTCCTTCCTCTGTGGGCTCCTCCCTTGAGTCTCGTTGCACGTATGAAACCGCCTGCTCCTCCCGAGCTTTTCTATCTTTGAATCCTCAAAGGATTCCTTTTGACTTCCGCACCCCTGTGAAGTCCTCGTGCGCACAGCGCTATCTGTCATGAGCTTCTATGAACACTCAGACCCCTTAGGGAATTTCATCCTCTTTTCTCCTACCACGGATGGAGAATACAAAGACCTTCCTGGTCTCTTGCTCAAACAATTTCCTGGCTAAGTTCCTTGGGTATTCAATAACCCAATAAAGATCCTCCAATGGATTCTTCCTTCAACCACAGAACTCAAAAGAGTCCTCTTCTCCCGCGTCGTCTGCACAATATCTCGACGCCCTCCTGGCGGAGTGTCTCCTCTTTCCCAAAACGTTCAACGGTTATGTTCTCCTTGTGTACTCATGCACTTCACTCAATGCCACCCGGCAGAGCTCCCACAGAATCCTCAGTGATTCTGTCTGCAACTGTGTCTCAGATACACAGCCTTGCTTCCTGAGGTGTTCAGTAACCTCACAAGTCTTCTTCTTCCTGAGTTGTTGATCTCAGTTCTGTGCCTCAACACGTCTTTGTCTGACTCCTTAGAGTTTAGAGGTGCACTCATGCACTGGTATTCAGAGTCCACAGCACTCTGTCACGCCCTCATGGCATGAAACCTCAAAGACCCTCAACCTAAAATCACACAACTCCCTGCAAAGGGCTGATACCAATACACATTCACAGTATTTAAAGGAACACACTACAAGCATCCATATAACACACAATAATGCAGGAAAAACTGTTGTTTTGTATTAAAAATGGCCAAAATGCATGTATCTTTACAAATGGTGTTCCCGAGCTCTCTCTGGCTCTTCTCTACTCTATCAGACTCTACTCCTCTTCAAAATGAGATCTAAAAATCTCTTTTACCTGAGGTGCTCATCGAGTGCTTCCCTCTAGGATTTACCTACTCTAATTAAATTACATTCAATGGTCGTCTAATCTGCTATCCAGAACTAGATCTCATCCGATCTACAATAAAGGCCGATCTTATCTAATGCCTTCAGAAAGGCACAGCTTTCTTGACTCAATAGCCTAAGCACATTAAATTACATTCAATTCAAATTTAAATGAGGACTGCGCCTCTCTTCATCCTTTTGAATGTGTGCACGCTGACGTGGTTGGCTGGCTGGCTGGCTGCATGGAGAGATGCTCCTGCATCAGAAAAAATCTTGATAAGTGTAATTAGATCCTTATCTATTACGAGAATATACTGGTGCTCTTCTGGTATTACTACTTTCATATGTCGTTACCTTAATTAACCTTGTGCTTACTTAATGCTTGATGTTAATTGAGTAAAATATATTTTCCTTGCATGTCCATGGAATGATAGATTCATATGATACGTGTTTTTGTGTTGTGCTACTAGTTAAAGGTTTTAAAATATCATAGGAATGATGCAGTCTTTGACCAATTGTCCTTGTTCTTCTTAGTGTAAGATGTCGTGTTGTTTGTGTACATGTTATTGTTGATAAGATTAATTACGTGTGATTCCATGTTGTATTATTAGAAACTAGTCATGATGTTTAGAATAGAAGTTGGATCAGGGGATTTAGATGCCTCCTTGTTCCTCAGAACAGTCACCAGTCCTGAGACCTTAAATGGTCACAATCAATCGGTTGAATCCTGGACTTGAGCATTGCTTATGTGTCTTGGAGGTCCTAGCCATGTAGGATAGGTTGGACGGATAGTTCTTTTAATATCCAGGGACATGGTTAATCAATTATTGGTACTTTCTTCAGTTGATTGTGATGCGTGATTATGCATCATTATTTATTATGACGATGTGTAGAATGTGCCGCTATTTATTTGTGTGATTGCGTTGACTATGTGCTATTATTAATTTGATGATGTTTCGCTGGTTTTTCTACTCATAATGTGGTGATGTTTAAATTCCTATGCAAAGAAAAATATATATATATATACCTTTTGTACATCACTTTTGTTGGCATAACGACGAGGACATTACATATGGTATCAGAGCGGGTTCAGCTCCGCGACTTGGGATCATTACGCCTTACACTGTATTAAACACTTGATTGATAACTCATCACTAATTAAAATTGAAATGTGTCTGTGCAGGTAATCATGGTTAGAGGACATTGTGGAGGTAGACGATGTGGTGCTACGGGAGGAGGTGCGACGCCTCTAGTAGCGTCCATGCCAGAGGGCTCTAACCCCCAAGGAGAAGAACAAGTCACTGGATAGGAGAATATTGTTGTGGGGGATGTCATAGGTTTGATGAGGTCAATTTAGAGGATGCCATAGGCCTTGACTAACCAGCTATATAGAGATGAGGCCAGGGAACCTCTACCCAATGAGGGTTCACAGAGTGTTCCAACTGGAATTGGTAGCATTCACAGAGAACTCGAGAGGTTTAAGTTTCCTGAGTTCATGGGTGTCACGGACGGCTCAGCCACTGAGGCATGGTTGGAGAACATGGAATGTGCTTTTCACTTCGTGACTACACCTCCAACATGAAGGTATGCATGGAGTTCTTTTAGCTAAAGGGAAGTGCTATTCTATGGTGGAAGACGCTTCTGGCTCAGCTAAACACGATCGTCGAAGATGTATCATGGGAATTGTTCGAGGAATGGTTCCGAGAGAGATATTTATCAGAGGAATTCATTGAGCAATAACTCAATGAGTTCAACGACTTACGACAGGGTGGTCGTATGGTGTCAGAGTATGAGGCTAGGTTTATGGAGCTACTTAGGTATGCTCCAAACCTGAACATGAAGAAGATAAAGGTCAACAAGTTTGTGTTCATACTTAACTTGAACATTCTTGTGAAGGTGAGGATCCTAATGTTCCAGACGTTGCACGATGCAGTCCAGAAGGCTGTTAAGAACCAAATATCAATATAGCATAGAAAAACCTCAGAATAAGTACTCAACGCCTTGAAAAAGAGAGAATTTCAGATAATAATCCTCTTCGAGGGGGAAACCTCCTTATACACCACATAAATGTCCAAGTACAAGATGTTTCCAAATTAAAATGTCTCCTTGGTATAGATAGGAGACTAGGAGGTACAATTACAACTAATGGACCCAAGACGACATAAATAGAATAACATTACTAATGTAATATTCCCTAATTAAGGGGTAATGTGCCATTATTTAGGGCTTAACATGCCCCTCCCCTTCATAAATGTGTTGTCCACAGCGCTTGAGTAATTTTGGATGATTCTGTATAAAAGAGTCATCTTCCCAAGTGGAATCTTCAGCAGCAAGTTTCCTCCACTTAATGAGATACTCTGAAATGGATCTATTCCTTAGTTGGTGAATTCTTGTGTCAGTGATGGCTTTAGGCTCCAATATGATTTTTCCTTCCTCGCCAAGTTCTGGCAGTATAGTTTGAGTTGGGATATTGTCACCTATAACCTTCTTTAAGCATGAAACATGTAAAACTGGGTCTATTCGTGAGGATGCAGGAAACTCCAATTTGTATGCCATAGTACCAATCTTTTACAACACCTTATAAGGACCATAGTACTTTGATGATAATTTATTATCCTTCTTGGCTTGCTTGAGGGACATTTGTTTTTATGGTTGTAGTCTTAAAAACACCCAATCCCCTACTTCAAAACTTCTTTCACTACGATGTTCATTTGCTTGTTTTTTCATGCGATTATGTGCCATGGTCAGGTTGTCCTTTTAGATTTGGAGAACTTGTTGTTGATGCTCGATGTGATCTTCCACTGCTTGAACCTTAGATTTTTTTTTAGAGAAGAAGTGATGGAAGGAGGGTGGTATCCATAGAGTTCCATAAATGGTTTCATTTTTGTTGCAATATGCAAGGAAGTGGTATACCACCATTCTGCCAAGTGTAACCATTTGAACCATTCTGTTTTTTTATCAGAGACAAAGAAACGAAGGTAGCATTCTAGAAATTTTTTCACTATCTCAGTTTGTCCATCATATTGAGCATGATAGGATGAGTTATGAACCAATTCACTACCCAAACAAGAAAATAATTCTGTCCAAAAATGTCAAGTGAATATAGGATCTCTGTCACTTACAATAATATTTGGGATTCCATGTAGTTTTTGAACTGTCTCTATGAATGCGGTGGCAAATCTACTGGATTTGAAGGGATGAGAGAGTGCGCAAAAGTGTGCATACATTGTCAGTCTATCAACAATCACCATGATGACACTCTTTCCTTTAAACTTCGGTAACCCTGTGATCAAAATCCATGGAAACCTCCTCCCAACGTTTACTTGGGACGGCTAATGGTTGTAAATGACCTGGGGTCTTAATTGTTTCCACCTTATTTTGTTGGAAAACCAAACATTCTGCTATAGACCTTTGAACATCAGTTTTAAGGCCATCCCAAAAACATTCCTTCTTGACCCTATGGTAGGATTTCAAAAAGCACGAGTGCCCTCCTAACAGAGAGGTGCGCAATTCCAATAATACATTTTGTTTGAGTTGGGAGTTCTTACATAAATATAAGTGATGTTTGTACCATAGTGAATCATTTTTCCATGTAAATGTATCTGATGCAATGGAATCATGTTGCAACCTTTGAATGAGAGTCCACACATTTTTTTCATTCTTCCATTCATCCCTCACTTCTATTATCCAATCGGGTTGGATGATCAAGATAACATAGATAAATGCCTCAACATCTTCATCCTTTCTTGAGAGGGCATATTCCACAACATTTTTCTTCCCTTTTTTATAGATGATTTCAAAATCATAACCCAATATCTTGGTCACCCATTTTTGTTGTTCTTCTGAAGATAGTCTTTGTTCCAAGAAGTATTTAAGACTATCATGATCTGTTTTTACCTTGAAGTTCCTACCTATTAGGTAAGGGCGCCATTTCTTCAATGGATGTAGTGTTTCCATCATTTCCTTCTCATAAATGGGTTTGTGTAAGTCCTTTCCTTTGAGTGGTTGACTTTCAAAAGCCAGGGGCCTTCCTTGTTGCATTAGGACAGTACCAATGCCATTTCCCGAGGCATCACATTCCACAATAAAGGTTTTTGTGAAGTCTGGTGTGGTCAAGACATGAGCTTTACACATCACCTCTTTAAGTTGTTAAAAATATTTAGTTTCCTATGGAGTCCATGAAAATGCATTCTTCTTGTTTAGTGTCGTTAAAGGTGCTACTATTCTCCCATAGTTCTGAACAAACTTGCAGTAGTAACCTATCAAACCAAAAAACTCTCTAAGATTCTTCAATGTTTTGGGAATCGGCCAGTCCATCATGACCTTAATCTTGTTAGGGTCTACCTTGACACCTTCATGAGATACAATATGACCCAAATACTCTACCTCCTTCATTCTAAAGAAACATTTGGATGGTTTGGCATATATTTGTTTCTCCTTTAGTAGTTGTATCACCTTGTCAACATGTCGCACATGATCCTCCCAAGACTTGCCATAGATTAGTATATCATCAAAAAATAATAACACAAATTTTCGAAGGAAGGGCTTTAAAATGGAATTCATCAACCCTTGGAATGTGGAAGGTGCATTTGTAAGGCCAAAAGGCATGCCCAAAAATTCATAATGGCCTTCATGAGTTCGGAATGTTGTTTTTGGGATATCTTCTTCCTTCATTCTAATCTAATGATACCCTGAACAAAGATCCAACTTTGTGAAACAGATTGCTCCATGTAGTTCATCTAACAATTCATCAATGACAGGAATGGGAAACTTATCTTTAATAGTTATCTTGTTGATCTCTCTATAATCTAGACACATATGCCATGAGCCATCTTTCTTGAATACCATTAACATCGATGCAGAGTAATAACTTTGGCTAGGTCTAATAATGCTAGCCTCTAACATTTCTTCAACCATACACTCAATTTCACTCTTCTGGGCATAAGGGTATCTGTACGGCCTGATGTTAGGAGAAACATTCCCAGGAATTAGGTGAATATCATGATCATGATTTCAAGTGAGTGGAATACCTTTGGGAATATCTTCAAATACTTTGGAATGCTTATCAATGATCCCTCAAGTATCTAGTGTAATAGATGGCTTAGATGTTTGAACATCTAGTGAGCATAATTGTGCAATAACACCTTGATGCCCCTTTTTGAATAATTTTGTGATGCCATTAGAGCTTATCACCTTACTGGGTTTCCCTGTGATTCCTCTGAACTTAATTTATTTTGCTTCCAATGAAAATTTCATGAAAAGTTCTTGAAAATTAAAAGCCACAGTTCCTAATGATTGTAACCATTGGATTCCTAGTACGACATCAGCACCACCCATGGGTATAGAAATCATTGGAATATTCATTACATATTCCCCCATAGTAAGATTGATCTTATTTCATTTTTCTGAGAAATTGATAGTTCCTCCATCTGCAATCATTACTTGAAACTCTGGCGCTAGATATACATGAAATTATGAGTACTACCATAATCAATTAGGACTATTACATTTTTATTTTTGATATATACTTCGATCTTGAGGGTTTGAGGAGTGATAATTCCATCCAATGAATTACACGACATTGTGGGAGTCAACTCTTCAGAAGAAATCACTTCTAAGTTTTCATCTTGAGATGGTTCTTGATCTTGTTCTTGTTCTTCTTCCTCTTCACAATATATGTAGAATAATTTCTTCTCACCACACTTATGTCCCTTACTGTACTTGTTGTCACAATTAAAGAATAAACCTTTTTCTTTTCTTTCCTCCAATTGTTGAGGTGTCAACCTTGTAGGTTGAGGTGTTTTATAAAAATGAGCATTATTCTCTCGATAGATGTTAGGATTGGTCCTTCTAGTATCCATAGCCATATTTTTACTTTCAACATTTATTTCCACACTAAATGAATTCTCCAATGATTTGGGTTCCCAAAGGCAAACCTCATGTTGAATGTTATCCTTTAAAGTTACTATGAATACATAAATCATGTGCTCATGTGGAATATATGTTACCTTTATATTCAATTTTTGGAAGTTCTCAATGTGATCTGTAACTGAACCCTTTTGCTTGAGATTTATCAATTGGCTAAAGAAGGTATTGCTCCTTGTATCCTCATAGTGTGCTATCATTTCTTCCATGAAAATTGTCCAAGTGATGAGTGATTTGTGAGAACAAGGCCATCGATACCATACAAATTGATTGGGTTCTAAATATAAAGAACATTTCGTACCTTTTGTGTATGTGGCACATTATGTAGATCAAAGAATTACTCCATCTGAAGTATCCATATGATTGGGTCCTTGCCATCAAACTTCCTCATATCGATCTTAGGAACGTGGTTGGTCTTCAACCCAAAGTTGGAGTTTCTCCATTAATGATTCATCTTCATTGTGTCCTCATCATAAATTTCATGGGATACATTTTCACTTTCAGGTGTCCTCTCTATTAGGAAATTTTTCAATCCTTCCATGATCTCGCTTTTTAAACCATCCATCTTAGCATCCATTATTGCCTCCAATTTACCTTCAGTTGAATCCATCATCCCTTGTAGTTCATTTTTTGTCACTGTCTTCTTTTGTAATTCATTCATGTCCCTACACATTTCTTCACCTTCATCAAGAGTCCAAGTAGGACTGTCTGGAGGATTATTTGGTGTATAATTTCCATTTTTTGATGGCATGTTGGCCAAGTATCACTTTTAAACCTTGATTTTGAGGTGGTTCTACTAGACAATCTTTCTTCTATTGTATCTCCAAAGTTTCGGCCCTTCTGGGTATGAAAATTTATTTTTTGTAGTTCTATGATATTTCTTCTTTGCAATACCACAGGTCTAATCAAAATTGGATGTGCCAAGTGGAATTTATGGTAACTTCCCCACAACTTGCTTATTTTTTACCTTTCCAGGAGACCTCACTTGTATAGCATGCCCCACACACAATAATTGATATCTAATTCTGAAAATGGTACTAGAGATACTACAGACTGTCCAATATCCAATGAAGTGAGTCTCACTCAATTTGGATACTCTAGGAAGAAGTTATGATTGTTTTACCTAGAACAACTTCTTGAGACTAGTCAATAGGACTAGTTTGATACTCTACCTTCCACAGGGCGTATATACAAATTCAAGATGACCCATAAGAAGAAATTTTTATCATAGATACCTTAATAATTTATGTGAATAACCTCTGGATTTAAGTGTCTGAAACGTTATAGAAAATGTTTTATAGAAAAAAATCCTCGATGACTCAATTCAGGATGATTCCAGAATCCTATCTTACACAGGCTGTATCTCCAAAAGTATAAGGCCTCAGGAGCTAAAATTTTAACCCAATGTACCTTGATACGTCTACTAAATATCCTACAAGGGGTTCCTTCTTAAACATTGTAGAAAAAAAAATATAGTGAAAATTCCAAGGTGCCTGAGATGTAGCAGCGAAGCCCTAAGACCTTGAGCTCTGATACCATATGTTAAGAACCAAATATCAATATAGCATAGAAAAACCTTAGAATAAGTACACAATTCCTTGAAGAAGAGATAAGTTCAGATAATAAGACTCTTTGAGGGGGTAACCTCTTTATACACCACATAAATGTCCAAATACAAGATGTTTCCAAATGAAAATGTATCTTTGGTATATATAGGAGACTAGGAGGTACAATTACAACTAATGGACCCAAGCCAACATAAATAAAATAACATTACTAATGTAATATTCCCCAATTAAGGGGTAATGTGCCACTATTTAGGGTTTAACAAAGGCCCTCATAGCCAAGGAAGAGCTGACCAGTGGGGGTCAGGGCAGAACTCCTGCAAGACCGACTGGATAGACGACCTCAAGAGCGCAATAGCATCAGACATCGGTCAGAAAAACATCAGGGTATCGAGATACGTCTAGAGGAACCATGTTCATGTCACCATGACGATCGACTCCTCAGTAGAGGACTCCCTATAGAGGACCATCACATCAGAAACAATGTCACCCGCAACAACAACAATTTAGGCCTGTTCAGCAGAACAGACCATGATCTTAGGCTGGTAGGTCAACAACTTCTACTTCGGGGACCAAGAGTATTGTACTGAAGACCAGATGTTGGACATGTGGAGAGCCACATTACCAATGAGATTTTCCAGTTGAGAAGGCCATAATGGCCGAGTCAACAAGACACACTAAAGTTGGAGATTTGGGCAAGGCCCACAGGATTCATGCCACGGTGAATAACCGCCAGGACGAGCACAAATACACTGTTCTTGAGACGTCAGGTACCATCGTCGAACAAACTTTTAGTATTTTGATAGATCCTGGTGGTACAGAGATCTTTATTTCTAGTGCAGCGCTGAAAATAATTAAGGTAAAGGAAGTCGAAAAAGATGATTTTAGATACATAGAAATGACTTCAGGTGCCAAATAGAAGGTTGGAGGAAGGGTTACAAACTGTAGCCTTGAATTAGGATATTTTGTAATGAAGGCCGACCTATATGTCACAGTCTTAGGATCTTATGACATAATGATTGGTATGGACTGGCTGGAATTGCATGATGCGATACTCAACTGTAAGATGAAGCAGTTAAGTTTGACTGATGATGTGGGATAGAGAAGAGTGATTGTAGGAAGAAACCAGGGAGTATCCTTGAGTTTCATTTCATTCTTATAGCTACAAAAGAGAATGCACAAAAGATGTAAGTTATATGAAATCTTAGCGCTAAATGAAAAGGGGGAGGCGGCAGGGTTAGAAAACCTTCCGGTAGTACAAGAGTTTGCTGACGTGTTTCCAGAAGAATTACCTGGTTTTCCACCCAAAAGAGAGTTGGATTTTACCATCGACCTGAAACCTGGAACTGAATCCATAGCAAGAGCACCTTATCGTATGTCAACACCTGAGTTACAAGAGTTGTAAATGAAATTGAAGGAGTTGTTGGACTTGGGACTTATACATCCAAGTGTGTCACCTTGGAGTGCACCTGTTATTTTCATAAGGAAGAAGGATAGGTCGTGGAGGCTTTGTATTGACTACCATCAATCAAACAAGGCGACGGTCAAGAACCAATATCCGTTTCCAGGAATAGATGATTTTTTTTATCAAATGAAGGGTGTGATGATGTTTTTCAAGATCGACTTGAGATCAGGACATCACAAGATACGAATTAAAGAGGAGGATATTCCTAAGACCGCATTCAAGACAAGGTTCAGACACTATGAGTTTACCATTTTACCATTTGGACTGATAAAGGCCTCGGGGATATTCATGAGTTGTATGAATGGGGTGTTTCGCAAATACCTGGAATTTTTTTTTCAAATATTCATTGATGACATACTGATATATTCTCAGACAATAGAAGAACATGATGAAAATTTAAGCTTGGTACTACAGTGTTTATGAGAAAACAAATTATACGGGAAACTGTCGAAATGCTCCTTCTACCAATCGAAGATTCATTACTTAGGGAATGTTATATCTGATGAAGGTATAGTCATGGATCCAGTGGAAGTAGAGGCTATTATGGAATGTCATGCACCGGCAAACATACCAGAAGCATGCATCTTTATGGGTTTAGCAGGATATTACCGATGGTTCGTCGAAGGTTTTTCGAAGATAGCAAATCTGATCACGGAATTGAAGAAGAAAAAAAAGAAGCTTTTATGGACCGATAAATGTGTGAAATCATTTCAACGGCTCAAGGAGTTGTTTATGACAACACCGATACTGAAGGTACCCGACATGGACAGGAAATTCTTGGTATGCACAGACAGATCCAAGCAAGGTTTAGGCGAAGTATTGATGCAAGATGGTCTAGTGATCACTTACATCTCAAGGAAATCAAGAAATCATGAGGAGAACTATGAAACACATGATTTGGAGTTATTGTCCATTGTGTATTCCTTGAGAGTGTGGAGACACTATCTGATTGGATGGAAATTCAAACTAAAAATAGATCACTCTGGATTGCAACACATATTTACATGAAGCAACAAAGGCATTGGTTGAAATTACTTAGGGAATACAATTTTTAGATTACTTACATAAAAGGAATGGTGAATAGAGTGGAAAATATGTTGAGTCAGACACCACGCATATTCTCGGTGATACCTCTTTAGCAGAATATTCAATAAAATATTCTAACTATACGGTTCAACGATGACTGGTATAAAGAGGTTAAGGAAAATATCGGACAAGACACCATGATGGTACCAAAGTTTGAGGTTATACATTGGAAAATGATGGATTGTTGAGGTATACAAACAAAATTTACATACCACCTAATGATGAATTAATAATTTTGATCCTGAGTGAAGCACACTAAGCAGTGTACATGGCTCATCTGAGAGTCAAGAAGATGAGGGCATACCTTAAGCCTTTATTCTTTCGGAAATGAATGAAAGAAGACATAATTAGCTACGTGGAAAGATGTCTGAAATGTCAGCAAGTGAAATATGAACATAGACTTCCGACAAGATTAATAAAGCCACACACTATTCCGGAATCGAAATGGGAGGTCATTTCGATGTAATTTATTGTTGGGTTGCCACTAACAACAAGGAAACACAATTGGATTTTCGTGGTAGTTGACCCTCTAACAAAGAGTGCACATTTTATTCTTGTACGTATGATGTATCAGGCTCCAGACATAGCTAGAGTTTTTGTCAGCAAGATTAGGAGATTACATGGCGTACCAAAAAGGATCATATCTGACAGAGGATCGGTGTTTACATGATGATTTTGGACTAGTTTCCAAGAGGTCTTGGGGACAGAATTGAACTTTAGTATTGCATATAACCCTGAGACCGATGGGTAGACAAAAAGAACGAACCAAATATTGGAATATATGTTGCGTATGTATATAATGGACCATCAAAAGTGTTTGGAAGAATTCTTTCCACTTGTGGAGTTTGCATACAACAACAGCTATCAAAGTACCATTAATACGACACCGTTTGAGTTTCTTTACGGGAGACCGTGTCAGATGTCGTTGAGATGGGATCGACTTAAGGATAGGGTCCTGGTAGGGCTAGAAGCAATCCAAGAAATGGAAGAACAAATGCAAATGATAAGATAAAGGATTAAAGAAGAACAAGATCGGCATAAGAGTTATGCTGATGCGCATCACGTCGACCGCAATTATGAAGTTGGCGACCAAGTTTTCTTGCAGGTGAAACCGCACAAGAGTTCGATCAAGTTTGGAAAGGTTGATAAAATCTCTCCTAGGTTTGTGGGACCTTTCGAAGTTGTGAAAAAGAAAGGAATTGTGGCCTATCGACTAGCTTGCCTGATTCTTTGAGGCATATGCATGATGTTTTTCATGTATATTTTTTGAGACATTATGTTAGTGATCCTACACATGTGATTGACATGATTTCTTTCCAGGTATCGAAAAAGGGTGCACTCACAGTGGAGCCAATATGCATTCTGGAACATCGCATTTGACAGCTACGACGTCAAACAATCGATCAGGTCAAGGTCCAGTGGGAAAATTATAGTCCGTTCTCGGCTACATGGGAGGATGCATATGATATGCGTCAGCAGTACTTATTTGATGGATTAGTCATATAGATCTTGTCAGATACTTTTATTTCTACACTTTATATATTGTACAATTTCGGGATAAAGTTTAAAACAAGAGGGGGTGTATGTAACATCCCGCTCTTGTGAGCACCTATTATTGACTTATTCTCTGACGACACTTGCGTGCAAGTGATATGGTTATAGTACATGGTTATTTGTTTCGCTTATGTATTTTTATGATGATGTTGATGGTTGTGATTTAATGTTATTGAGATATATGTGTTGACAGATGTTATTGATGAGTTTTCCCTGAGTGTGTAGGACACTTGACATAATATGGATCCCGATGGCATCAATGGACCTTCTTGGACTCCAAATTGAGTTGGGGAGTGAATTGTATTGGTTTGAGTATTTCATTTATGCATATGTGACATATGATCGATTATAGTATGATTTTATATATGGATCCTTGACACAACGTTTCGTTGATGGATGCAGGCTGATGAATGCTTGCTAATCTGACTCACATAAGGAGTAAAGGGACCATGCACATAGACCAGATATTGAGGGAGAGGTGTGGCAGAGTCACTGTCATAGCCTACTAGCAATACTGTCGTGGCTCTAATTGTAGGTTAAGGATTACCTAGTTCGAGAGGTCCACGATGTCATGAGAGCAGACCGAGACAGTCACTCACGAAGATTTCTAAGGGGCGCACAAAAAGGCGGGGTCCTTATTCCTTAGAAGCCCTCAGTCTCTCACAAGGTTACCTGAATGGAGTACTGACTCCAAGGATTGGACAACTACCAAAACCAATCAAAGGCGAGTGACACCCTTGGAGCATGGAGTTGAGTCCTTAAGGGAACGTCACGTAAGTAACACTTGAGTCAATGAATATAGGTGGCCTAGAAAACCTTGAGCAAATAATTAAACCTTGTAAAATATTTAAGCATTGCTGAATTTAATTTATTAATTAAGGATTGAAATTATTAATTGTAAATCGTGAGTGAAAGTCTAAGCCTATTAAAAAATTAATCCTAAGTCAAAGTTCTTGAAAGGAGGCTAAACTAAATTATTAACTAAATCAAAATAGGGATGAGGTAAATCAATTTAAAAAATTAAGAAAAATGAAATAAGTCTAAAGAATTAATATAATACACGTGTGTGCAAGAAATTGTAAAAATGGGGGTTTTAAAATAAGAAAGAAACAAATATGAAAGAATGTGTATGCATAGAAAGGTATCTAGAGTCTAGTTAACACTAGTCTAACTAGAAGAAAACTTATATTTTAACTCAAATTAGATTTAGTAAGGTGTCAGTCATTAAATGGGAATATGGGGAGATGAAGAGACAACTATGAGTAATTTAAGGGGCACTTTTAGAAAAGGTGAGGGAAATTGACTTTAATTAAAATAAAATGTGGATTTACTTGTGCAACTTGGGGAGAGGGTGACAAGTGTGAGGGGGAAATAATTATAATTTAATTAATTAAAAAGCAAATTGATTGTGCAAGTGGAGATGTGTCATTAAGGAAACTCCTATAAAGAAAATGGTCAAGAGGGAAAAGGGATCACATTGGTTATGGATAAGGTTATGCTGCAAAATTTTTTACTGGTTTTACTTGTGAGAGTTGGGATACCCAGCTTGAGAGAGAGTGGTTACTCCACCTTGTGAGGCAAGCTCGGAGCTAGAGTATTTTTCTGGTTTTGTGTGTGTGGCCCATTTGCGGCTATGGGGGCTAAGGGGGAAGAAGAGAACCCCTAGCATTGGTTGGGAGGTACCGGTGAAGTCCTTGGATTGGCAAGAGAAGGAGATAGGAACAATTTCGAGTGGAGTTCTTCGGCAATATAAATCCTCGTCAACGTTGGATTATCAGTTACGGTACTCCATCTTTGTATTGTTGTTTTATAAATTTTTTTTTTATGAATATTGATGTTAATCCGTGTTGAAGAAAATAAGGATATTCTGGAATTGTATATCGAAAATTTTAATTGAGATTGGTTGTAGATTCAGATATTTTATAGTCGTAATTAGAAACTGTAAATTGGGTGGATGCTAGAATGTTATTCAATCTCTATCATACCTATAGATCGACAGGATAGCTAAAACAATCTCAAGGATGTATTTTTGTGAGCAGTCTGAGATCTGTTATGCAGACTTATTTAGTCAAAATATGATGAAATGTATTGCGATTTTATTGGTTTGTTGGGCTTGAAACCCACTGCAATTGTGGTGAAATTCCAGTATTGCCTTGACGAGATCTTGGGTGTAATTGGGTAATCTTGCGTTATTTCCTCTCCTTGTGTATTTTTCGTTTTTGAATTTCGTTTGGACTGTAAGAAAGTGTTAGAGAGAGAGAATGCACACCAAAGGAACCGGTGAACATCTCTGAGTTTCTTGTTGCGCCATCCTCTCCTAGGAGATTATGAATCTGAGCGCCTCCCTCATCTGACTTAGCAACACGCCCTTTAGAATTTCGAGCTGTTGTTCTTGAAAACGATTTGGTCTCGAATTTATAACAGAATTCGTTCATGTCCTTCGATGGTCTCTGAAAACTCCTGCACGATACGGATTTGTGAAGTCTTATCTTTATCGTTGCATCTAAGCCAAATACCTTCATTCTTTTTGTACAATTCTCCTTACACTGATGCATATCTTGCCTATTTTCATTTTATGCCTGTTGTCTCTTGGAAAAGGAATATTTATAATCCCACTGTATCGAAGAACAATGTGATCTCTCTCAGGGGTCCTACGGGATACTGAGGTGACCCATCTTCAGTCGTGATCAATGGTTCATCCTGTCCTAAGCCACGAGTTGCATGATCCTCGCCCTTGTTATTTCAATGGGTTACCTCTCCAGGCCGAATTCCTGAATCTCAGTGATCCAATGAACTCTCTTGCCCTTGCTTCATTCTTAGATAAAAGCTCCTTTACTAATGGGTTAGGTACTTTAGCGATCACTTTATACCCCAAAAAATATGCTGCATATTCCTGCTTCTCGATTACTGAGTATTAAAAATGAATCCTTATTTAACCACCTTGCTCTTAAAGGCAATGGAGCTATCTTGTCTGGGCTCATTCTTGTGCAATAACACTGTGACTATAGCATGCTCCGATGCAAACGAAAATATTACGAATCTTCGCCTTAGTTTGCAGACTCTCCTTCAAGTATGATCACAATTTGACAGTTCTGGACTGACAAATGTTTGGGGTCACAGAAAGGGAAGAATTCTTAGATCGCTACTTGAGTTGTGCTTTGATTTGGAATCCAAGAGATGGCGGTAAACCTTTGTTGTTCAATTCACAAACTCACATGATATCTTGCTGCATTTGATCCGGGGTTTCTCCCTCAACGCCCTTGTGTTATTTTATTTTCTGACTAGTGTCTGTTGTTGGGGCTCTCTTGCATGACCTTCGTTTAAGGAATTTGGATCGTGGTCCATCAATCCATTGCTTCCAAAAATCGCTAATCGCTTCCAGGAATTAATCCAACATGTGAATTTTTGCAACATTGACGTTTAAGGCGGTAACCTTAATGGAATCATCCGGTCATTTCCATTCAAGGCAATCCTGATATTACATCACCACCCTTTCTCTTAGTCTTTATGTTATGGCATTCATTGTTGTTTCCATGTCATCGACATTCTTCGTGTACTTGAAAAACCCTACATAAGAATATTTCACCGGAAGAAAAATAATGATAATAACTCACTGAATTTAACCCAAGTCCACCTATCAAATGGTTAGTCTAGTGGGAATGGGAGTGGTCTTTTTATAAATCCCTTCATGATATATATAAGGTAGTTGAATTCCTGATTTTATTATTATGATTTTAATTTGTCTAGTGCTTTTCAAAGGGATGTTTCAAGCATTTGATTTCTTAGTTCACTGCTCATTATGATTAGACCCCCTTTTACTTTAAAATGGATATGCACGTGACTTAGAATTCCTTTTTACATAAATAAATAATTGATTTTCTTAATTTTCTAAAGGGATATGCACACAGTTGAATTATTATAAATCTGTTGGTTATTATTGAATTTAGTATATAAAAGTTATTCTATGAAGTTTTTTTTATTGCTTACACATGGTTGACCTTCTTATGGTTCTTTTATCGTGGTAGGTAAGTAACTTGATATCTCCATAGAGTGCTTGTTAAGATTGATTGCTCTTAAATTTATTAGATATGCAAGATTGGTATTGAATGCTTAATTATTAATTATTGTTTAAAATTATTATTATTATTATTATTATTATATATAGTTGTGCTACATAAGGATGGTACTTGTTGCAGTAGTTTTATGTAATTAATAAACGATGCTCGACTTGTATGAACTGGTTTTGGGAAAAATGCTTGATAGGTGTAATTAGATCCTTATGTATTACGAGAATATACTGGTGCTCTTGTGGTATTACTACTTTCATGTATTGTTACCTTAATTAAACTTTCGCTTAATTAATACTTGATGTTGATTGAGTAAAATAGATTTTCCTTGCATGTCCATGGAATGATAGATGTTAAGAACCAAATATCAATATAGCATAGAAAAACCTCAGAAAAAGTACTCAACGCCTTGAAAAAGAGATAATTTCAGATAATAAGCCTCTTCAAGGGGGCAACTTCCTTTTACCCCACTTAAATGTTCAACTACAAGATGATTCAAAATGAAAATGTCTCATTGGTATATATAGGAGACTAGGAGGTATAATTACAACTAATGGCCTAAAGCCGACATAAATAAAATATCATTACTAATATAATATGCCCCAATTAAGGGGTAATGAGCCGATATTAGGGCTTAACATGCCCCTTCCCTTGAGACAAGTGTTGTCTGCAACACTTGAGTAGCTCTGGATGCTTATGTATAAAAGACTCATCTTCCCAAGTGGAATCTTCAGCCGGTAGTTTCCTCCATTTAATGAGATACTCTGAAATGGATCTATTCCTCAGTTGGCGAATTCTTGTGTTAGTGATGGCTTCAGGCTCCAATATGATTTTTCCTTCCTCGTCAAGTTTTGGAAATATAGTTTGAACTAGGATCTTGTCGCCTATAACCTTCTTTAAGCATGAAACATGGAAAACTGGGTGTACTCGTGAAGATGTAGGCAGCTCCAATTTGTATGCCATAGTACCAATCTTTTGCAACACCTTATAAGGGC
>ML780075.1:7523-21559 GCA_009831015.1 Picea engelmannii | reverse complement strand
ATTAAAGACAAATTTCCCATTCCTGTCATTGATGACCTCCTAGATGAATTGAGTGGCGCCCAATTCTTTACTAAACTTGATCTTCACTTGGGCTATCACCAGATCCGTATGAAAGAGGTAACATCCCCAAGACGACCTTTCGCACTCATGAGGGCCACTATGAGTTTTTGGTCATGCCCTTTGGCTTTTGTAATGCTCCCTCCACCTTCCAAAGCCTCATGAATCATGTCTTCCATCCCTTTCTCTGTCATTTTGTCTTAGTTTTCTTTGATGATATCCTCATCTATAGAAAAACCTGGACCAACCATCTTACTCATGTGGATCAAGTTCTCCATCTCCTCTCCCAGCACCAATTGTTCCTGAAATAGTCTAAATGTGCTTTTGGTGCCTCAGAAGTAGAATACTTGGGTCATCTGGTTGGCAAGGATGGCATCAGGGTGGATCCAAAAAAGATTGAAGTGATGAAAGATTGGCCACACCCAAAGACTCTTAAAAGCTTCCATGGATTTCTAGGCTTAACAGGGTATTATCACAAGTTTGTTAAGAACTATGGAAATATTGCAGAACCTCTCACTGCTCTCCTCAAAAAGAACTCTTTCACTTGGACTCCAGCCGCTACTCAAGCTTTTCAAACCTGGAAGATGACCATGTGCACCACTCCGGTTCTGGCCCTTCTCGATTTCACAAAGACCTTTGTGTTGGAATGTGATGCCTCAGGGAAAGGAATCGGTGTTGTCCTTATGAAAGAGGGTCGACCTTTGGCCTTCACCAGCAAGCAACTGTCTGAAAGGAATCTGGGCAAACCCATTTATGAAAATGAAATGTTGGTTATTTTGCATGCTGTTGAGCTGTGGTGCCCTTATCTCTTGGGGCAATGCTTCCAAATCAAGACCGACCATCAAAGCCTCAAGTACTTTCTGGAACAATGCATTTCCTCCCAGGAGCAACAAAAATGGGTGACTAAGCTCTTTGGTTATGATTACGAGATCATTTACAAGAAGGGAAAAGAAAATGTAGTGGCGGATGCACTGTCTCGAAAATATGAAGAAGAAGGATCTATTTTGTCTCTTTTCTTCATTGTACCCTATTGGCTCCAAGCTGTATGACAGGATTGGCTTCAAGACCCCAAAAGTTCACATCTGATCCAGTAGTTGTAGAGCAAGGCTCCAGCTCCCCCAAGGTACTCTTGGCTACAGGATGAGCTTTGATACAAAGGTTGTTTGTATTTAAGTAAATAATCAAAGCTTAAATCCATGGTACTTTCTGAGCTTCATGCTACACCCACAGCGGGCCACTCAGGGTTCACCAAAACATATGACAGAGTCAAACGTTCTTTTTTCTGGGATGGTATGAAACAATACATTCGTAATTTTGTAGCTGAATGTGAGGTGTGTCAACGCAACAAGGGAGAAACAGTCAAATCTCCAGACACACTACAACCGCTTCCGATTCCACTAGCTATTTGGAAGGATATCTCTATGGACTTTATTACCAGCTTACCCAAATTAGGGAATAAATCAGTCATAATGGTGGTTTTGGATCTTCTTTCCAAGTATTCTCATTTCTGCGCTCTTCAACACCCATTTACTGCATCCACAGTGGCTCAACTTTTCATGGACCAGGTCTTCAAGCTTCATGGCATGCCGCACTCTATTGTTTCTGATCGTGACCCAACTTTCACAAGCAATTTTTGGAAAGAACTGTTTAAGCTCCAGAGCACCCAATTGCATCTAAGCACAGCTTATCATCCCCAGATTGATGGTCAAACGAAAGTTGTCAACAAGTGTTTGGAAACATATTTGAGGTGTTTTTCTTCTAAAAACCAACATCAGTGGGTTGAATTGCTACCTCTAGCCGAATGGTGGTACAACACTTCCTACCATACAACTACTCGCATGACTCCTTTTGAAGCAGTACATGGATAGAAGCCACCTTCAGTTCTCTCATACTTACTGGGTACCTCGAAGGTCCAGGTGGTTGACCAAACACTTACAGTTCGAGAGGATATTCTTCGTACCCTTAAAGAGAACTTGGTCATGGCACAAAATCGCATGAAGCAACAAGCAGATCAAGGTCACTTTGAATGTCAATTTGCAGAAGGGGATCAGGTGTTTCTGCGACTACAACCATACAAGCAAACTTCCCTCAAGGCCGAGCATTGTCAGAAGCTAGTGCCCAAATTTTATGGTCCTTATACAGTTCTCAAACATGTGGGATAAGTCGCATATCAGTTAGCTCTGCCCAGTCAGTCGAAGCTACATCCAGTTTTCCATGTTTCATGCTTAAAGAAGGTGATTGGAACTCGGTGCCAAATTCAAACCAACCTTCCTGAGTTAGCGAAAGAAGGATCCATTTGGCTACAGCCGGAAGCAGTTTTGGACCAGCGTGAGCGTCTCCTGCGTCAGCGAACCATCAAGTAAGTGCTAGTCTAGTGGAAAGATACGAATCCAGCAGATGCCACTTGGGAACGAGCTACCATTATGCAACAGTTTCCTCATCTCAAGCCTTGAGGACAAGGTTGTTTTTAAGGGGGCGGACATGTTAGGGTCCTAACCCACACATAGGTAGATTAATATATTTGTATGTAATAAAGGTCAATATTAATAAGGCCTTTCAATAAAATAGAATAAGGTGGATGTAAGAAGACCTAATAGAAGCTTCCACTTCTAGAAGGATCTTCCTCTAGATGCTTCTCTTGATAGACATTTTGTATAAATAAGGGTTGAGGGTATGAAAACCCTAGCTTGGAGATTATTGTAACATAGCGTTGCTCGATTGGAGGTTTCCCCCTCGAAGAGGCCTGTGAACATTGCTTTCTGAATCAAAGTGCTATTTCTATTGCTGTTCTTATATCATTTATGTTTTATTGTGGAGATTATGCCGGACATTTTACTGTTATTCTGCCATTTCTAGCATTTTATTTATGTTCTGCATATTTTATATATCTGGTATCTTGCACCTTGTGTCCTCATCATGAATTTCATGGGATGCATTTTCACTTTCAGGTGCCTTCTCTGTTACAAAATTTTTCAATACTTCCATGATCTCCCCTTTTAAACCCTCCATCATCTCTTATAGTTCATTTTTTGTTACTATATTCTTTTGTAAATCATTTATGTCCCTACGCATTTCTTCACCTTCATCAAGAGTCCAAGTAGGATTGTTTGGAGGCTTATTTGGTGTAGAATTTTCCTTTTTGGGTGGCATGTTGGCTAAGTATCACTTTTGAACCTTGATTTTGAGGTGGTTCTGCTAGACAATATTTCTTCTGTTGTATCTCCCAATTTTTGGCCCTTCTAGGTATGAAAATTTATTTTATGTAGTTCTCTGATATTTCTTCTCTGCAATGCCACAGGTCTGATCAAAATTGGATGTGCGAAGTGGAATTTACGGTAACTTCCCCACAACTTCCCGATTTTTGGCCTTTCCATGAGATATCACTTGTATAGCGTGCCCCGCACAAAATAATTGATATCAAATTCTGAAACGCGCACCCGAAATACTAAAGACTGTCCACAATCCAATGAAACTAGTCCCACTCAATTTGGATACTCTAGGAAGAAGTTATGATTTTTTTACCTAGAACACTTTCTTGAGACTAGTCAATAGGACTAGTCAGATACCTTATCTTGCACAGGGTGTATCTACATTTTAAGATGACCTAGAAGCTGCAATTTTTACCACAGATACCTTACTAATTTCTGTAAATAGCCTCCAGATTTTAGGGTCTAAAACATTACAGAAAAGTTTTTATACCAAAAATTCTGCAACGACTCAGTTCAGGATGATTCTAGAACCCTATCTTGTACAGGCTGTATCTCGAAATTATAAGGCCTCGGGAGCTGAATTTTGAACCCAAAGTACCCTTATCCATCTGATAAATATCCTCCAATCCATTCCTTCTGAAATTTTGTAGAAAAAAAGTTATAGCGAAAATTGCAAGGTGTCTCAAATGTAGCAGCGAAACCCCAAGACCTTGAGCTCTGATACCATATGTTAAGAACCAAATATCAATATAGCATAGAAAAACATCAGAAAAATTACTCAACGCCTTGAAAAAGAGATAATCTCAGATAAGAAGCCTCTTCGAGGGGGCAACCTCCTTTTACCCCACTTAAATGTTCAAGTACAAGATGATTCAAAATGAAAATGTCTCCTTGGTATATATAGGAGACTAAGAGGTATAATTACAACTAATGGCCTAAAGCTGACATAAATAAAATAACATTAATAATATAATATGCCCCAATTAAGGGGTAATGAGCCAATATTAGGGCTTAACAATAGATGCATATGATACGTGTTTTTGTGTTGTGCTACTAGTTAAAGGTTCTAAAATAGAATAGGAATGATGCAGTCTTTGACCAATTGTCCTTTTTATTCTTAGCATAAGATGCAGTGTTGTTTGTGTACATGTTATTTTTTATAAGATTAATTACGTGTGATTCCATGCCGTATTATTAGAAACTAGTCAGGATGTTTAGGATAGAAGTTGGATCAAGGGATTTAGACACCTCCTTGTTCCTCGGAACAGTTGCCAGTCCTGAGACCTTAAATGGTCAAAATCAATCGGATGAATTTTGGACTTGAGCATTGCTTATGAGTCGTGGAGTTCCTAACCATGAATGATAGGTTGGGCGGGTAGTTCTTTTAATATTCAACGACATCCAATTGATCAATTATTAATACTTGCTTCAGTTGAACGTGATGCGTGATTATGCGTCGTTATTTATTATGACAATGTGTAGATTGTGTTGCTATTTATTTGTATGATTGCATTGATTATGTGTTGTTATTAATTTGATGATGTGTCACTGGTGTTTCTACTCATAATGTGGTGATGTTTAAATTCCTATGCAAATAAAAAAAATATTTACCTTTTGTACATCGCTTTTGTTGTCATAATGGCGGGGATGTTACAAGGTTCCTCACTTTGTATATTCATATGAAGAAATACACTAGTGAGTATTGTGCTCATCCTTTGAAATGTTTAGCACACACACACATTGTCACCTGCGTTCTAACTACGAGTTTTATGTCTAGGTACCCAAACCGATGCAATCCTGTGTCAATGTTTGGTGGAACACGTTTCCCACATACGACCCAGGACTCTGTGGTGAGTATACCTAAGCATTCGGGGGTTATGACTTAATTTAATCTTTTATTTTTGGTCTTTACATAAATTAGTACTTTCATCTTCTTCTTTAGGTTTGTAGGTTTGACATTGATTACTCTATGCATTTTCTCGTTTACTTGCAGGAAGGATAATTCTATGGAAGGGTTTTTCTCCCAAAACCATGTTCACAGTACCCGCTCCAATGAATATGTCGACCAACAAGCCCTCAGTTTTGTTGACGATGTTGTTTCCATCATTTTCTAGGTAAAGGTAATGTGTTTACCCTATTTTGTTTCGTCTTATAAGAACTCCTACTACAGTAACTACTCATTCATCTATATTAATTTTAATTTCTTTGTCTTTTAAATAAGGACAATGGCCCTTGACCAAGACCAAGGTTATGTGAAGACTCTCCTTTCTCTAAGCTCTAGCGTGGGTATGTCCCTTAGATTTTATGCAGGTAAAACCCATCATTTGTCATTCTTACAATAACCAAGTTGTCCCTTAGAGTTTTTACAATAACCAAGTTATCCTTCAATAGTTTGAGAACCTCTTGTTAGTACCCTATATGGTCCTCCACTTCTTTAACCTTTTGTTTCCCCTTCAAGGGTGATGTGATGGATGGAGGATGATATCCATAAAGTTCCAGAAATGGGGACATTTTTTATGAAGTATGGAAGGATGTTTTGTACCACCATTCTTCCAAGGGAAACCACTTGAATCATTTTGTTTGTTTATTAGATGCAAATAAACAAAGATATCCTTCTAGACATTTATTCATAATACTAGTTTTCTCATCGGATTGAGGATGGTAAGATGAATTGTGAGCCAATTGAGCACACAAAAAAGAAATTAATTATGTCCGAAAATTTCTAGTGAAAATTGGATCTGTATTAGTTACAATATTTTTGGGGACTCCATGTATCTTTTAAATTGTTTTGATGAATGTTGCAACTATTTTATTTTCTTTAAAAGGATGAGAAAGAGAGAGAAAATGGCCATACTTTGTAATTTAATACAGTACTATAAGTATGACAATTCTTCCTTCATATTTGGGTAAACCCGTAATAAAATCCATTGAAACTTCATCCCAACATTGAATTGGTATAGATAATGGTTTTAGGAGACCTGGCGTCTTGATTGTCTCCCCCTTATTCTGTTGGAAAACCACAAATTCATAAACAAAATTTTGAACATCGATTTTAATAAATTTAAAAAAAAAACCTTCTTGATCCTATGGTAAGTTTTCAAGAACCTTGAAATTCCTCCTACAAGAGAAGTGTTCAATTCCAAAAGGACCTTTTGTTCGAGTTTGAAATTCTTACAAAAATATAGGCGATCATTATAGCATAGAAAATCATTCTTCCATACCAATTTTTCTAATGCAGTGGGGTCCTATTGTGGATGTTGAATGGTATTACATATCTCTTGATATAGCTTCCATTATATCCTTTCTTCTTCCATCCAATTGGATTGCATAATATAAATAACACATAGTGAACTCTCTATTTCTTCTTCGTTCCTTGAAAGTGGATCTACCACAATATTAACTTTTCCTTTTTAGTAGATAATTTAGAAGTCATTACCTAGCATATTTGTAACCCACTTTTGTTTCTCTTCTGAAGATAATCATTGTCCTAATAAGTACTTAAAACTATCATGATATGTTTTTACATTGAAGTGTCTTCCTATTAAGGCAGAGTGTCATTTATTAATTGCATATAGTATGGCGAACCTTTATTTTTCATAAATGGGTTTGATTAAGTTGTTTCCTTTAAGTTGTATACTTTAAAAGGCAAGGGGCCTTCCTTCTTTCATTAAAACTACACCAATTCCATGGCCTGAGGAATCATACTACAAAATAAATATTTTTGTAAAGTCAGGTGTTTCTAGGACATGAGTTGTACACATAGCCTCCTTAAGTTTTTCAAAATCTTTGGTTTCTTCCCCGGTCCAATAAAATGCTTCCTTCTTTAACAATTCTATTATAGATGCTACTATTTGATCATAGTTCTTGACAAAATTATGTTAATATCCTAGCAGTGCTAAGAATCCTCTGAGTTTCTTCAAGGTTTTGGGATTTGTCCATTCCCTCATATATCAAATTTTGTTTAGGTTCACTTTTACACATTCATGAGATACAATATGACCCAAGTATTCCACTTGAAACCCAAGGGCACACTAGGAAGGATTTGCATAAAGTTTTTTCTCTTCCAATATTTGTAATACTTTGTCAACATGTTGTACATGCTATTCCAAATATTTTCCGTAGACTAGTATGTCATCAAAAAATACTAATACAAATTTTATAAGCAATGGTTTGAAAACATAATTCATCAAACTTTGAAATGTTTTAGGTGCATTAGTGCTTGTCCAAAGGGAATATCTGGAAACTCACAATGACCTTCATGTGTTCTAAAGGATGTTTTGGGAATGTCTTCTTGCCTCATTATGATTTTATGATATCCCAAATGGAGATACAACTTAGTAAAGAAAATTACTATGTGCAATTCATCTAATAATTCATGAATGACAGGAATAGGAAGATTATCTTTGATGGTCATTTTGTTGAGCAATCTATAAATTGGACACATATGCTATGAACCATCCATTTTCGTAATCATCATTATTGGTGAAGAGAAATAACTTTTTCTTGGTTGAATGTTGTTGTCCTCCAACATTTCTAGGATCATACGCCCAATCTTACTCTTCTATCCATATGTATAACTTTAATGCTTAATGTTAGGTGGTAAAATTCCTAGTTGAAAATGAATATCGATGTCATGATATCGAGAAGGTGGAAGACCCTTAGGCATCTCTCCAGATAAACTTGGAATGATTGTTTATAATTATTTATAGATGCAATAGAGTAGATGATATAGATTTTTGAACATCTAGTGAGAAAAAATATGCAATTACACCATGGTGTCCCTTTTCGAGTAATATTTTCATGCTATTAGATCTTATCACTTTAAAGGGTTTCCCTTGGATACCTCTAAGATAAATTTCCTTGCCTTCTAAGGAAAATATCATGAAAAGATCTTGAAAATTAAGGGCCATTGTTCCTAATGATTACAACCATTGGACCCCTAATATAACATTAGCACCACCCATTTGGATGGAATTCATGGGGCTATCCAAAAAATACTCCACCATATTGTGCTTAATACTATGACACTTCCCTGAATAATTTATGGTACCTTCTTTTTCAATCATTGATTGAGATTCTAGTGTTGGAAACACAAAGAAATTGAGGATTTTTGCTAATTTGCGATTGATGAAGTTATTGGCACTACCATAATCAATCAACATTGTTACCTTTTTCTTTTTTATATATTCTTATATCTTGAGGGTTTTTGGAGTACTAATTCTGACCAATGGATGATAAGATATTGTTGGAGTAGTCTCTTCTAGATCTATATATTATAATGGTCCCAATTATTGACCTTCTTCCTCTTGTTGGAGTATTGTACTTGATGTCACAATTGAAACATAGACTATTTTATTTCTTTCATGCATTTTTTAAGGTCTCAACCTTATCAGCAGAGTGAGGTTAGGAAAGGGAACATGGTGCTTTCTATAATTGTTAGTGGCCACTCTTATAGAAACCATATGTTTGTTTTCGACTTTCCTTTCCATACTAAAAACTACCATTAGGGATATAGGTTGGAAGAGATGCACCTCATGTTGAATGTTTTCCTTTAAAGTTCCCATAAAGATTTCTAACAAATTATCCCTTGGAATGTTCTTTACCTCGAGAGAAAAATTTTGGAATTGTTGAATCCACTCTGTTTTCATACCCTTTTGTCGAAGATTTATTAATTGAATAAAGAATGCATTAATCTTGATATCCCCATATTTTGATATCAATTCAATCGTACAAATGGACCAAGAGATAATATAATATTTTTTCTATCACAAAGCCATTGATACCAAACAAATTTATCATTTTCTAAATACAATGATGCAATTGTTAGGTTTTGTAATCTTGTAACTTGGTGTAGATCAAAGAATTGCTCCCTATGGAATATCCATGTTATAGGATCTTTACCATAAAACTTCCTCATATCGATATTTGGAATGAAGTATTTCCTTGGTTCCACATTGAAGCCTCAATGATGTGGATATGGGCGTGATGAATAATCATGATTTTGGAACTCAATCTTTATTTTTTCTACATTTTCATGACTTCCTTCCATCTTGTTATCTCCTTTATGGACTCTCTCATCTAGGATATGCAAGAACATTTCATATATGGACTTTTTTAATTCTTCCATATTCTTTTCCATATGCTCCCAATATTCATTCATCTTCTTTTCCATATTTTCATTCATCTTCTTTTCCACCTTTTCAATTTGGTGACAATATTCATCTCTTTATTCTTGAGTCATGATTTATCTCTCTATAAGTTTAGTTGGTGAAGTAAATTTTGGAGGAACCTTTGGAGAGATGTGAGAAAATAATAATTCTCCTTTTTCCCCTCTTTTTCACAAATTTTGAATCAATCCAAAAATAAATCTTGAATTTTTTTTTTTCCAATTATAAATTATGTACGTTTCAAACCCTAATTTGGAGTATGTTTGGATGATTGGCCTTTGTATTGATATATATCTAAAATTTGAACCCTTATGAATCTAAAATTTTTTCCTATAGTACTCTCATATGGTTTCTTAAACTCCTAAACATTTCAAAATTTGAAACTTCATTGATAAAACATTATAGAAAAAATACCAACATGTCTTGTTTAAGACTAATTTAATGATTAGTAAACAACCCCAAATTCCACTATATATATCTCAGAAATTATTGTTTTTCATGTGGTTCACGACACCATATATCGGTGCTCGATACGTCCGATCAAAACCCCCCGAAATCCGCAAGATAACATAGGGAGGTTGAGTATATTCATAATATTGGGGGCTCAACAACAAGAGCATATTATAGACCCATTGAGCGCACAACATGTCACTCACAAGGAATTAAACCTGGGTGGGTAGGGTAACAAACATTCATTCCAACCACCCAAGCTACATCCAATGGACTCTCACAAATTATAATGACTAAAAATATGAATTTGTTTCAACATGGAAATCTCTATATCCTTAGGACTCTAAAAATTTTAGATTATAAAACTTCACATAAATATTTTTATTAAAAAAATAAAAAATTATGACTAGTTTGAGACTAATTTCAAGAATAGTCATAAACCCTAACTTCCGTAGATTATATCTCCAAAATTATAATGATCCAGAACCTGAAAGTTTTACCACACATACTATGATATGCCTCCTAAGTAACATCAAAATTTAGCTATCTGGAGCATCCTAGAAAAACGATTATAGTGAAAATGAAAAGATGATTCACTTGAAGAAAAAAAATCCTAAGATCGATACTCTGATACCAAATTTATGAACCAATGCCTTGAAAATGATGAAAATTCAATGAATAGCAATCCACTTCAAAGATGAAACTTCCTTTTACAATATATTAAATGTACAAGATGAGCTAATAAATGATAAGGCGACTTTGACACTCTTTATCTTAAAGGATGCCATGTCTTCTACACTAGTATTGGCAACACCTGATTTTGGTAAAACATTCATAGTTGAATGTGATGCATCAAGACTAGGAATTGCAGTAGTATTGAGATAAGAAGGGAGACCATTGGATTTTGAAAGAAAATGATTGAAGGGAAAATATTTGGTGAAATATACATATGAAAAAGAAATGGAAGAAAATTTACATGCAATAAAAAATGACAACAATATCTCATTGGGAAGCACTTTAAAGTTAAGACAGACCATGATAGTGTAAAGTACTTTTTGGAGAAAATATTTTTCATTAGAAGAGAAACATAAATGGGTAGAAAAAATGCAAGGGTTTGATTTGGAAATAATCAACAAAAAGGGGAAGGAAAATGTAGTAGAGGATGCTCTTTCTAGAATAGAAGAATGATGAAACTTATATCTTATTACATCGTCTATTCTTGTGTGGTTGGAAGAAGCTCACTGTGAATGACAAAATGACAAAAATACTAATAAAAAAATATAATGTATAAAGGAAGGGATGAACTCTATGGAACATTGGGAGTGCAAGGGAGATATACGTTGGTAAAAGGGTATAATATTTTGATTCCATTAATCAAAGTTGAAGAAATGAATATTAAAGGAGTCCCGTGACTCTCCCATGGAAGGACATGTAGGGTTCCTTAAAACATATCAAAGGATCAAAAATGAGTTTTTTTGGGGAAGGAATGAAGAAATATATTCAAAATTTTGTAAGAGAATGTCAAGTTTGCCAAAGAAATAAAGGATAAATAGTAGAATCTACAGGGTTAGTTCAACCATTATGCATACCTAATCAAATATCTAAACACATATCAATGGACTTCATTGCAAGGTTACCAAAGTTTTAGGGTAAGGATGTAATTTTTGTGGTCGATGATAGACTCACAAAATATGCACATTTTTTCATAATTCAAAGTACATATACACCAAGTCAACTGGTAGAAGTGTTCATGATGGAAATTCGTAGACTTGATGGTTTTCCTAAAGTAATATTAAGTGACAGAGATCCAAAATTCACATGAAAATTTTGGAAACAATTATGGAAGATTAGTTGAAAAATACTAGGAATTCCCTCATCATATCATCCACAAATAGATGGTCAAACAAAAGTAGTTAACAAATTTTTAGAGGGTTATCTGTGATGTTATTCTTCAGAGAATCCATCTCAATTGATAAAGTGGATTCCTTTGGTAAAATGGTTGTATAATACTACCTATAACACATCTACTAAAATGTCCCCATTTGAGGCCCTTTATGGATATCCATCTCCTAGTATCTCATACGTTTTGCAAGATAACTCTGAAGTAGGAAATATAGTCACAAATGAAGACGACCAAAGAAACTTTGACAATTCTTAAGGAAAATCTTCAAATGGCACAAAACAAGATGAAGCAACAATCATATCAACATAAAAGTGAGACAATTTGAGGAGGGATATTATTTATTCTTAAGACTACAAAATTATGAGCAATCAACACTCAAGAAAAAGAAGAATACAAAATTAGCTCCAAATATTTATGGACCCTGCAAGATTATTTGTAATATTGGAAAGGTGGTGTATGAGTTAGATTTTCCTTCTCCTTGCATTCATAATGTTTTTCATATATATATATTTCCAAAAAATGTTTTTGGGACAGACCATTCTAGTGCAAATAGAGTTTCCAAAATTAGATGAAGAAGGGAAGTTGATTCTTGAACAAAAAAAAGTTATAGATCAACATTCTCTATCTCTTTGGAATAGAACCATTATGGAGTGCCTAATCAAGTGGAAGAATATTCCTATCGAAGAAGCTACATGGGAAAATGAACAATTCGTTAGGAAACACCTTCAATTACAAGCTTTTAGATTTTTTTTTTAAAGGGGGTACCTATGTTAAGTCCCTTGGTCCCTATATTAAGGCCATAATAAGAATTCATTATTAGCTTATTTGTTATATTGGTAGCCCAACTAGAACTTTTCATTGCACCATTTCATTATAATTGTACCCTTTGTCTCCTATTTATATATAAATGAGACATAGTCTTATGATCATCATATCTTTTTTTGCATTTAATTCATTGAATTTTTATCATTTTCAAAGCACTTGGTTCATAAGATTATCTTTTTTACAATATTGGGTACTACCTAAAAAACAAAGTATACATAACAATTAGAAAAAATGTTACTAAAATTATACTTTAAAATTGTATATTATTGGAATAAATTTGAATACACTCACGAAATATCATAGCATGTAGAAATAGAAATGGAAAAGACAAACATTAAAACAATGATAACTAATGAACGTTCATGTTTATGGTGTTCAATTCTTTTTCTAATACAAGAACACAATGTTGATATATCAACCATACAATTGATCAATGAAGCCAAATCCAATTTGCTATTTATATCAATACAAAATATTAAAAAAAAAAATAGAGGAAAATGACAATAAATCAATTATTTTATTGACACATTTAATTATAAGTTAAATCAACAAAACTATTTTCTAGATTGAACATTATTTATTATAAACATATAAGCTATTGAAGTAAAATATGAAAGTTCCCATCATAAAGTACCAAAAATAGATTTAGAATATTTTCCAAATAAATCATAAAAAACACTTTACTTTTTATTATGTCAAATAGCTTTCCATCGAGGATAATTTCTCTTTTAATAGGGACGAAATTGTAACTACATAAATCTTAGGAAGCCTTCTTTCTTTTAACATGTTAATATACTAATATACTTTGATTGTATGTGTATCATTTGCACATTTACACAATACCTCGATACATAGTTGCATATAGTAGACAACACATTTCCAAATGTACGTGATTAAGTGGAAGGGTGTTGTCTACTCTCAAAGGTCACATAGGCTACATAACACTAGCAAAGGTCACATAAGCTACATAACACTAGCATGTAAATTATTATTATTATAAAAATTGACTTTTTTTAATTAATCTTTAGCGTGTAAATTATTATTATAAAAATTGATTTTTTTTAATTAATCTTTTGCAAAGTAAATCTATTATTATTTTACAATTTACAAAATTTAAAAAAAAAAAAGTCAATTTAATATAACATATGTTATATCATTTACAAAATCAATACCTTTATAAAATCAATTAATATTTTACAAAGCAAATTGCAAAATCAATTACTACTATAAAATACTCTATATAAACATTAAATTAAATTAAAACCTATATTAAAAAAAAAATTAAACATTAAAAAACTATAATATCAAATTTCGATATATTTAAAATTTCATTTGATTGTACCGTTACATTACCCCCAAAAACAATGCTAATACGCTAATCTGGCTGGGCGAATTCAACTATAGCAAATACGAAACACAAGCCTA
>ML780074.1:527926-538129 GCA_009831015.1 Picea engelmannii | reverse complement strand
TTAAATTAAAGTGTCATTCATCCAACACAACAACCAATTCAGAGTCACTAAACACCTACAAATCCCCTTCTTTGAATTTTGTTTTTTCAATACTTGTAATTCAGCCTAATTATTTGTACCTCTACCTTGAATCATTGATTTAAATATAATCCAACGGCCAAGATTCATGATCCATGTTATTCTCTCCCTTTAATATCAACCATACAATTTCCATGACCAAGATTTAATTGCAACCTCCATATATACTGTCCCCCATCCCATCGTTGTAGGCCAGAGTAATATGCGAGGGTGTCCATGGCTGTCCGCAGCTTGAAGCATATGCCGAAGGCTGAGATATGTCAGAAATGTCTCTTCTGCTGTGAAAAGCAAAATTTTGGCTAAACAAATTTCTTTTGGGTCCCTCCTCGGCTGTTTCGTTGTGGAGAGCACTGGAGGGCTGGAGGGGAGCCATGGGAAATCATGGTTTTCCTCTCAGATGGCGAAGGTCATGTGAGCTTGGATCTACGTCTATAAATGAGTCCCCTGTTGGCTGGACTCAGGTCACGCGGTAGATCGGTGGGAGTTTATCATCACTGGTTCGGTTCGATTCTCAGCGTTTTCTGTATGGTTTTATCTGAGAATCCGAAAGCTACACGCCGGACTTGGTCAGCGATGACAACTGGAACAGGGGATGGGCCATTGTGGATGACCTTCAACAGCATGCATTCCAAGACATTGATATTCAAGTTATACATTCTTGAAGCTATTTGCCCAAGGCTAAAATTGTTCATCTTTCAGCAACTTAACTTTGAGTCAAAGCTGGCTTGCCATCGATACGAGTAAGACTGGAATGTCGCATAGAATATGAAAGAGTATTCTAGGCAGTGTTGCAAAATCTCCATTTTTTT
This sequence comes from Picea engelmannii, assembly GCA_009831015.1. Taxonomy (NCBI): domain Eukaryota; kingdom Viridiplantae; phylum Streptophyta; class Pinopsida; order Pinales; family Pinaceae; genus Picea; species Picea engelmannii. Next base: position 537,242 of record ML780074.1, on the reverse strand, counting down.
TGGGTTTGCTGAGTTTTTCGGGTCCGAGTTTAAGCATGTCAAGTTTTCCTTTTATTTTTTCTTCTTGATTTGGTGGATTTCTTAGATCTTAGCTGATTTTCTTTTTCTTTTCCTTCTTTCTGTTGTTTTTGTTTCCCTGTTTTTCAACACTGATTGTAGAAATATGTATATGAATTTAAGATTTGCAAGATTGAAATAATTTTGTGATTGTTTTGCGATTTCTTGCAACCTTCCAAGATCTTTCTGTTTGGTAACAGTTTTTCAACTTGCATGCCCTAAAAGTTAGCGGAACACAATTTCAAGCTTGGGGCAAACACCTTCAGGAATTCATAGCTTGAGTGTAGACCCGGCTGAGACTTTGGACTTCCAGTTACAGTTAATGGACATAGAGTGTGCATATGAGCATGGCATAGCTACAATACCAAGCCGTTGTGAGAATACAATGCAAGTTGAAGAGTTTGCTAGTATTCGAAAGGATCTCGCCCTACCAGGGGCACAGGTAAGTGGTCATGCTGTTATCAATTTCATTGCGATAGTCGGTGAATGGGCGTGTGCTGGTTGTAATTACGGGGTTTTAAGGTTTTCTCTGCTTAAAAATGATTTCCTTGCATGTTGTCTTCACCTGTGACCCCGATGAAGGATTCACTTGGAGAGATTTTGAGAACTTACATTGTCTATAAACAAAGATATCTGTGCTTTTTTTGTGCGGAAAAGAAAAATGATTATGCAACGATCAGGCCAGCAAGCTGGTTGCGGTAAACATGCATTTAACTTTGTCTAGTGCAACATGACAGGTATGAATTTTTGGATATGCATATACATTTAGACACATTTAGTATAAATACTGGCTTTGATCCTATTCTCTTACAGATCCATACCAGAGATTCATCAACATAGCTGTTAAATGTAAGCATATTAATGATTTTGCCTTTCTATTTAGTTCAGATAATTAGTGTAATCTGAACTGGCTCCGATTTCTTTTCAAATGCCTGCTTTTTTAAATTAGTCTAAAACATCTTTGATCTTGAGTGTAGATCCATACTAATTCTGAATTGTGTAGAATTATCTGAACTTTGGATCTGGATCTGCATTGTGTAGAATTATGTGAACTTTGGATCTATTAAGTATCTAGAGGGATATAAAAGAAGGGGTAGTCTAAATGTTATATATTTTTACCCTTAAATTAGTCAAAAACATGTTTAGTTCCGACTTTAAGTTATTTGTCTGCAAATATATTTTCATTCTGTTTGTTGTAGTTACGTTTTCATTTTTGTTGACAAATTATCACCAGCAGGCAGGGGAGTCAGATTTGATCCAGATTGTGTTGTACTCGCTGCTGGGGAAAGTATTGAAAGAGTTACTTCCATTCTGATTGTCAAATCTTGGCGTGTTTTTACTTGTGAACTCCATAGGATTCAAGTTCTGACAAGTTGGAGATCACTTCAGTCCAGTGTCAAAAGCGGAAACAGCTTTAGGAGTCTTTATTGAAAAGAGATGTGTTGTATTAGGAATCTTGTTGGAAAGAGATGTGTTGTATTATGGACCAAAACACTTTGTTTGCTTTTGACAATCTGTCTTGTCTTTTCCCTGCTGAAACATCACCAAAATTACCAGTGGCTTTATATTCAATTATAGATGGCCAATTCTGTTTGTGGACCTGTCAAGCAGCATCTATTCTTTGCTGTTATTATGTTTTTGGTATCATTGAAGAGAGTATGTGCTGCGTGCAGTAATTACATTGGATTTAGTGTTGGTGGTTTCCAGCAATAGGTCAATTTTCTGTTGATGATCAGAGAATAGGAAGAAATAATAGGTCTTTCCTATGTATTCTGGCGACAATTTTTTTCAAATATATCTGCATCAGGTAGATATTTAAAGAAATTTGTCTGGCCCTTGTATACTGATGGATTGTGCTTGTTATCAGTACGTTTCTTCAATTGTTTTTTTGGAAGTTAATTTTCCTGTATATTTTGGAAGTTAATTTTGTATAGATTGTTTTCCTGCTCTTTGTACATACTTCCCTGTACATTATCCGATTATCCTGCTGTATAAGCAGTGTTTTCTGAAAAATAGATATGTATGTTCCGATTAAGAGACTGAAACAATAATTAAATGCAAGAAATATGATAATAGAGACAAAACAATTACATAAGATTTATGTGGTAAAATTCTGACAAACATCCATGGGACAAAGTATCAATATCTTCATTATTCATCCACAGATATGGATATCTCCATTATTCAAGATAGGATTACAATTATATGGATATCTCCATTATTCAAGATAGGATTACAATTAGGGGGTATCTCCATTATTCAAGATAGTCTTACAATTAGGGGGTATCTCCATTATTCAAGATAGTCTTACAATTAGGCTTACCCCTAGCCCCAATACATTTTTTGGGCTTCATAGATTTATATCTTGGAAATGTTTACTTAGTTACAATAACTACCCCCATTATATAAACTTCCACTAATTTTATAAACAAATGCCACTAAATATTTACATACGTGAGTTTTAGTATTTACAATTTCTTTTAATTTGTTGTAACAATTTAACAATGTAATCATGGGCAGTGAGGGGATTTGACTGAAGAATTGTCTTTCTGTTGTCATCATTACCAATCTGATTTTCTTTGTTTCAGCAAATGTCAAGCTGTCAAGCTGCAAATGATTTACCAAATGAGAGATAACATAGAAATTACATTGTATTGGTCGAAATGACAAGGGCTTGATTGCTTGGCTTGGCTTGGTGGTTGCCCAACCACCTCACCTCTGAAAGTACAGAAGACCATAACAGAATACAGGAGAAGGGCGTGATAGGGCTGAGGTTGACCCTGGGGCTGCAAGGGCCTTAAGACGAGACACCCATGCAAATCTGAATGTCTGGGTTTAACAGTTGTCTAGATTACTGGTGCATAAATTGTTTTTACTTGGTGTTTGAGCCAGGGTAAAGTTTGAAAAAGGCTTTTGAGGCTGTTTATTTAGCAGATGGTTGTAATGAACTGTGTCAACAATGGACTATGACCCGTCATATCTTATGTCCCTGGACCGTTTACTTTGAATAATAAAGTTTCTAGTGCCATTGTAATGCTGTTATTAATGATGTCATTGTTGTTTAATAGCATCTTTGTGATATTATGTGATTTTTTTTTATAAATATGAATAACAAATTTGAGATTATATAGTTTGAGTCAATTGATGTGTTTCTTTCTCTTTGGGCGAGATGGGTTTTGCTTTACCTAAGTACTTTTCAGATTTGCTTGCAATTACCAAGGAAATTGCTGGGTACTTCACTTGTGAATCAGAGTGGCTTGGGCATTATTACCTTTAGGTTTGTTTTATTGTTAGAAATTTTCTTTGGTTGTTTTTAAGTTCTTTGGGTGGGCAAGTAGCTTCATGATGGGAGAATTGGAGAGAGGGTGCATTTGTGGGGTGATTTTAGGGGTAGTTTGTTTTAAGAACCCTTTTACCATTTTATTTTTTTAGTTGGAGCCCCCTTTTTTTTTATGAAGCATGCTTACTTAGGTGGGTACTTTAATGTAGTGGTTACATTTGATGTTTTACCATTTTATTTCTTTTGTTGGAGCCCTTTTTTTTTTATATGAAGCATGCTTACTTAGGTGGGTACTTTAATGTAGTTACATTTGATGTTGTGTACATACTTTAATGTAGTGGTTACATTTGATGTTGTGTACATCACTTTGGGCATGTGAGCTAGCTTACTCTTTGGGCATGGTGCATATTGGTTATTATATCTTAGTGGTTAGATGGAGGAGCATTTATGAAGGGTTTCACTCTTTTTCATAATTATAGCTCACTCTTTGGGCATGGTGCATATTAGTTATTATATCTTAGTGGTTAGATGGAGGAGCATTTATGAAGGGTGTCACTCTTTTTCATAATTATAGGGTGCATTTAGCATTTATTTAAGTTTGATTGTTAAGTTTAAGGCTCCACCTACCTAATTGTTTTTCAAATTTGCTTGCAATTACCACGGAAATTGTTGGTACTTCACTTGTGAATTAGAGTGGTTGGCTTGGGCATTATTACCTATAGGTTTGTTTTATTGTTAGAAATTTTCTTTGGTTGTTTTGAAGTTCTTCTCCCTTTTGGGGGGTGGGCAAGTAGCTTCATGATGGGAGAATCGGAGAGGGTGCATTTATAAGGGTGATTTTAGGGGTGGTTTGTTTTAAGAACCCTTTTACCATTTTTTTTGTTTTGTTTGAGCCCTTTTCTCTATTTTATGAAGCATGCTTACTTAGGTGGGTACTTTAATGTAGTGGTTACATTTGATGTTTTGTACATCACTTTTTGGGCATGGTGCATATTGGTTATTATATCTTAGTGGTTAGATCACTTTTTGGGCATGGTTCCTATTGGTTATTATATTTTAGTGGTTAGATAGAGGAGCATTTATGAAGGGGGCCACTCTTTTTCATAATTATAGGGTGCATTTATTTAAGTTTGACGTGTCAAGTTTAAGGCTCCATTTAAATTCATACCTATCTTTTTCATAATTATAGGGTGCATTTATTTAAGTTTGATGTGTCAAGTTTAAGTTTAAGTTTAAGGCTCCACTTAGATTCATACCTATTTATTGTAGCTCTCACTTTTATTCCTTTATGAAGGAAAGGAAAGTGCATTAGTTTAGAAGTCTATGTTAGGTGGAGAATTTGTAAGTGATTTTTTTGACAATGAATATTAGTGGGGCATATTTTTAAATGGGTATGGGTTTATTTTCTTTCATAATGTAGGTTGTGTTTATTTACTTGAAATGGTCAAATTTACTACACCAGTTAGGATTAATATTTACTTTTATTTAAATTTATATTTGTTTAGTTCATTATAGTAATAGAATACTTGAATACGTTGGAGTATATTTTGTTAGAGTTTATGAAACATTTTCAAAATAGATTTATTGCACCGGTTAAGATTAATATTTACTTTTATTTAAATGTATATTTGTTTAGTTCATCATAGTAATAGAATACTTTGGAGTATAATTTGTGTTAGAGTTTATGAAACATTTTCAAAATAGAGAATGCTTTGGAGTATAATTTGTGTTAGAGTTTATGAAATGTTTTCAAAGTTTTGAGTGGAAATGTGTTGCTCATTTTTATTGCATAATTTTTAATCATTTCTTTCTTGTATATTTCTCGTGTACATTTTTATTTATTTATTATTTGAATATGATCTTATATTTTTATAATGTATAAGTTTATTATTTCGAGTTTATTTTATTTATTGTTAGTAGTCAAGTTTGACTTAGTTCATCTTATTATTTTATTATTTCTTTTTAATTGGTTATCTATAGTACAAACCATTAAATTTTTTTATCTTTAAACTTATATGTATTTTTTTTTTTAGTGAGTGAGTGTAAGAGATAAAATTATTAAAGGAGGGTTATGATACAAAAAATGGGGACTCTCTTGTCTGCCAAAAAGGAAACTAGACCAGAGATTTCTGAGTTGTGTTTTTTGAAATAAACGAGGGGTGTGATTAGACTACCACTTTGGGAAACCAATCCAGTCTTACCATATCTAGTTTTTGAAAAGATAATCCAATAGACATGAAAAAACAGAAGCTAAGACTAACACTAGATTGATCAGATTGACTCGACAATAGATTAACCAGACATTAAACTGACTAGATTGACTTGACAATAGACTAACCAAACACCAGTTTAGGACAATGACATGTTTCTTTCCTTCATCTGCATGGCCCTTGTTCCCCTCTTTCTGGGAGATTGTGTGAGTCTTTTTGATATGTGTCGGTGTTCTGTTTTCGTTGGTTGGTGTGATGTCAATGTGATGGACGTAGCACAGGTAGAGGTGGAATTGAGTAGCCAACTGCTTCATCTTGGTTTTTTGGTCCTTCTTGACTTCAACTAGTAGTTTGGTAATAGTTTCCAAATTGTTGAGGCGACTCAAGATTTCGTTCAACAATTTTTTGTGTTCTTTGTTGTCCTCTAGTCTAGCGTTTTTTATTTTTGAGCTCACTTTGCCGATCATCATCTTTGTTAGTCATGCCATCTCCATTGTTTTGTGGTAGAGGGTTTTCTTGGGTTGCGTGGCTCTTAGGTTAGTTATCCAGTTTGCTTCTTGAGTCAAAACATCCCATGCTTTGCCCTTGTGTTTTTCTTTGATTTTCTTTTCCCACCAGGTAATGGTCGCTTTTCCTTTCGGTGCAATCGGAGTATTAAATGTGCCCTCTGCGTTTTTTGTCGCTTGCTCCATCTTTGAAACTTGTTGATCACTGTTTAGAGTTTCCTTCCCTAGGGTGTTTCTTTTGCTATGTGTTCGTTTCATTCACACCATCTCGTCTGGCCTATGATAGCTCATTTGTTGGATTCTCATTCTGTTTCTATCTACATAGGGGTTCCTCTTTTCCCTGCCCTTGTATTTGTGGTAGCCCCTGTAGTTGCGCTCTTCTTGTTTGCATCTATTTCTGTTGTTTCTTCTCTTGCTACGGGTTTGTCCTTCCAATCATGGTCTACCTGTAGAGGTGAACCTTCTCATCCTTTTTCTTCGTCATGGTACATATGATCATGATGACTCAATCATTATCCTTGTGTAGGCTCTTGCCTTCATTATCCCTGTGTAGGCTCTTGCCTCTGCTCGCTTGATATCCTACTGTGTTACTTCTCGTACTTGTTCTTTGGCATGGTGTATCGATACTGGTCTGTGTCAATCCCTCTTGCTTTACATCATTTGTTTCTTGTTGTTTGTCGTTTATATTTTCCCATGGTCTTTCCTCGCAATTCTTACCGTTGACATGACCTTTTTATTGTACCCTCGTCTGTTGTATAATCTAATCTTGCATTGTAATTGGTGGTAGAGTGTTGGGTACTCATATCTTGCTTGGGTCCTTCGTGCCTTTCGTTGCCCTCCTTGATGTGACCTTCCTTGTTTAAGTTGTTGTCACGATATTTTGTTGCTAGTTGGATGCAGTGTATTTTAAATTGTCCATTCGAGATGTTGATTTAGGTAGTGTTTAGTTCAGGTTCTTCCTTGTTAGCCACTCATTGGTGATTTTGTTTGCCATGCCATTTGCTGACCTGTGTACCTAGCGCAACTCCATTGTGTTCATTGTTTGCAGATGCTTTTGGATTTTTTGTAGGGAGTGTGTCAAGTGTCTTTGAACCTTGCCCACTCTGGTGCCATTGTGGAGTCTCTTCACAGTGTTGATAACCAAGGTGGAGTCACCTTCCACGATAGTGTTTGTTATCTTTTCGTGACTTAGAATTTCGAGCCCGAGCTTTAGGGCTCCAAATTTTGTTGCGTTGTTGGTTGAGTTTTCCATACTCCTATTGTATAGTTGGATTATGTTACCACCACTATCGCTGATCACCCCTCCTATCCCTATCATTTTTGGGTTTTTTTTGCCACTTTGTCAAAATTCAACTTGAGGAACCTTGTCGAAAGGGGTGTTTAGTTGTGCTCTCTTATTTGGAGTTGCGGTGGTTGCTCTACCTGTGTGCTGTTGCGCTTGTATTTTAGGTGAAAAGCTTTCAGGATGCAGGAATTTTGGCCTGTGAGTTGCGTTTTTGTAGTCTGGCAGTTGTGGCTCTGCATCAATTCTCGTATTTGTGAGATTATTGTTTCCTTGAGTTTTTCTTCCGGAAGGTTTTCATTCTTGAATATGCGTGTGCTCTTTTTTCCATACTGCTCATATGATCATTTTCGACATGAGATTCCAACAAAGGTTCACCATTTCATTTTCGCTGTAACTCTCATTCTAGTTGTTGATGGTTGTGTTGATGTTACCTCGGGTCCTATTGGATTGGTGAATGATGTTTGTCGCCCAATCCCATATCTCTATTGTGTAATTACATTCATCGAGGAGGTGATTTGTTGTTTTTTTCTTAGCTTGACAAAGATGACATCGTGATGGGTCTATGAAACCCCTTTTCTTTAGGTTTTCCTAGGTTAGAATTTGGTTGTAAAGTACTAGGCATTTGAATATTTTGATTTTTGGCCACTGAGCATTGCCCCAAATTTTTCCCCACTGTTGCATCGGATCTTCTTGGTCTTGGTCCACAATGTAATTCCAAGCTTCTTTTAAGTTGTGTTAGTAACATTTCTTGTCGCGGGTTCAAGAGGCATGCGGGTATGCAAGTTACACAAATACTCAAGCGCAGCTCGGGAGAATTCTTGCTTTTCCAAGTAACATATCAAGCGAGCTTGCGAAGTTTTGCCATCGGCAGTCGAGATCCATCCATGAAGAAAATCAACAGTTATCGGGGTGTCGGAGTGGCCGATCTACTCGACATTTAGCAGCAGAGAAGTCTCTTATTTTTAGAGGTTGAATGCAGGTCGTCCGATCCAGGGGGACGTGGCGAGAGATCCCACAGAGTCGGGGATCGGGGAACTGAAAGTCCCGCGCACATGGCAGCAAAAGTCCCGATATCTCGATACCTGATCTCCCGATATCGGGGGAAGCTTTCATTAGTGGGAGGCAGGTGGCAGGCTACGCACCAAGGAGCTGATCGTCAGCAAGTCAACGACCATAAGCCATCGGATTTCTGGGAATCGCAAGTTTAGTGGACACAAACATCGTGTCGTCAAGAATGCCGAAATCCCGATGGAAAGTTGGATCACGGTCGCACAAGGATAGGTCATATGGATCATGGTCTAGTCGGAAGGGGCTAATTCCCGAAAAGTCTGGAGCTTCATCGCATACATCTGCCATCTGTCCCTCGCCGCCACGACTTCTCCCCGTATTTGCATCCAGCGTGTCTAGCTACCCCCGCCCGGTCACCGTCCGTTCACCTCCTCATAATCAAGACCTCCAGTCATCTTGAGCGCCTCCATGTCCTGAAGGAGCAGAATCCGCCTAGGCTTTTCTCGATCCCGATGAAGCAGTTATTGCAGCAGTTGATGGTGGTTGGACATCGTTTCCACCATAAATGGAAAACCAAGGAATGAATGCAAGCTTGTCAATTCAACTCCAGGTCCTTTAGGACGCGATTGCGTCTGACAGAAGTTCACGAACGTCCAGAGACTACATGCGCAGTAAATGTAAAGACGTAATGTCTTCAATGCAATGTCTCGCTTTAGCTGCCAGGTTTTTGTTCCAAGTATATGTAGGCATTTTTGCCATTTTGTAAGAGATCGATGGTCGAGCAGAGCTCCCTATTGTAATGTTTAGCAGCTATTTCAGTTTCCAGCTTATGTATCTGTATATGAGATATCTTGTTTTATGACAGACAGTTCTTCTTTACCCGTCTAAGTTTTTCATCTTATGCTAGGAAGTTCGTGATTGACTGAGTCATGCGAATTGTTGCATTTCTGTTATGATAAATGATTTATCG
>ML780074.1:482880-512429 GCA_009831015.1 Picea engelmannii | reverse complement strand
CAATTATAATGTAAAGAATAAGAAGTCGGCCCCAGCAGTTATAATGAAAGGGCCAGATTTAATTAAAGGTGGATTTACCCACCCAGTGTGAGAGTCGGCCCTGCCAAGATGGTGACTCTTCACACGTGCCAGTTTAGTATAAATAAGAGGCTAGCGCCTCACTTATAACACACACTTCACTTGCTCATGATCTTATGAGGCAAGTTGACATTTCAAGTGGGTGAGAGGAGAAGAAGGGTGGCGCATCTCTTGGAGGAGGATTTTCTGTATTGGTTGAGTTATCTCTTGAACATTTGATAAGCTATTTATGACAAGGAAGTTTTTGCTGGGTTTTCTTCCCCTAGAGGGTTTCCCAGGATAAATGCTGTGTCTATTGTGGATGTGTATTTCTCAGTGATCTTGTGCTTATTATGCTCTTATCTTTATGAAATGCAAAGAACTATAATAATGGCATAAACATTAACACAAGTGACACAAAGATAATGGCTGGTGATTTGATGAAGATTATTAAGCTTTGAGATTAATCCTTTGTTATTTGAACCAAGGTGGAAAATGAGGAATTAGTGTGCATTGTTTTAAATGAGTTCTCCTCATTGTGGGTGTTGAGTATGTGTTATATTCTTTTCACAACTAGCTATAGTGTCTGCTCCATTGCTTCGGACGTGCAGGGGGGCGATAGTTCCTCTGCACGGAGGTTCGGGGGCAGTGCCTCTAAGATTTTTTGCCTCGGGAAATGTGTTGTATTTTTGTTTTATTTTTTGTATCACCTCGATTTTGGTGTTTATTGTTGAGGGGTTTTTCGACACATGGTTTTTGCTAATGTTTTTTTTTATTTTTGGTTAAAGAATTAAGGTTGTTGACTAATCCAAGTCACTGGGTTAGGGTTTTGGATGTTGCTAGCTCCTATATGTATATTGTATTGTAAACAATGTAACATTATGAATGAATATCGAATATGTTGGTTTTATTGGTTTGGGTTTCCAAGGGAAAAATCTTCGTGTAATGTTTGTATTTTCCGTTGTATTTTTTCTATTCTTTTACTGAAAATATGTTTGAAGTAAATAATTGTACAAGGTTACAATCTAGATTTGGTATCAAAGCTTTATTGTCTTAAGGGGGATGCCTTTGTGGTCAAGAGTTTGGCTCGGGATTGTGATAAGCTTTGTTATAGTGAGAGATTTGTGGTATTGATTTTTTAGGTGAAAAGAAATGACGAGTAGTTTGGAAATGGAAATCAAGAAGTTGAATGGGCAAAGTTTTGAGATGTGGAAGCTTAAGATGGAAGATCTGTTGGTGGACAAATATCAGTGAATCGTGATGGATCCATGTATTGCACCTACAAGAACTTCAACAAATAACTGAAAAAAGTTGGATCGAAAGGCAAAGAGCACAATTCGATCTTGTCTCTCAGATTCAGTATTACTGAATATGTCAGAGGAAGCTACAACCAAAGATTTATGGGATAAGTTGGGGAAGTTGTATCAGTCTAAGTTTTTAGTAAATAATCTTTTCTTGAGAAATAAGTTGTATAACCTGAGGATGAGAGATGAAGATTTGGTGGCAGAGTATTTGAACTCCTTCAATAATGTGGTAAGTCAATTAGTATTTTTTGAGATTAAAATTTCAGATGAAGATAAGTGTATCAGTTTACTGTGTTTTTTACCAGACTCGTGGGATAGTCTGGTTGTGGCTATAGGTAGTAATACAATTGCCTTGAAGTTTGATGAAGTGGTTTTATCCTTATTGTCATAGGAGATGAGACAGAAGAACATGGAAGGACATAACATATACACGTTATTTGCAAGAGGACACTCTCAAAAAAGAAATAGATCTAAGTCTTCAAGTGGGAGATTTAAGTCTAAGGGTTTATTTAAATCTCCTAGAAATTTTGTAAAGGTATGTTGGAGATGTGGAAAAGAAAAACACTACAAGAAGTAGTGTAGATCCAAAATTGAGAAAAAGAAGGGATCCGAAGAAGCTTTTTCTACAGAAGAAAAGACCTCCAAGGAAGGAGAAGAAGAAGGAGAAGGGGATGTGTACTTGGCTTCTTTAAGTACACATGCAAATCATGATGCATGGTTGGTTGACTCAGGTGCATTCGTTCATATGACTCCCCACAGGGAGTGGTTCTGTGAATATGAAAGGTATGATGGAGGTAATGTTTTCCTAGGTGATGATTCAACAACCGAAATCATAGAAAGAGGAAAAGTCAAGTTGAGAATCTTATATGGAAAGATTAAAACACTACTTGGTGTTCTGCACATCCTAGGTTTGGCTAGAAATTTGATTTTTGTAAGCAAAATTGACGATGCAGGGGTAAAAACAATATTTGAAAAGGAACCTTGTAGGATGGTTCGAGGAGAAATGGTGTTGCTAAATGGAGTTCGGTTTGAAACTCTGTATAAGCTGCAAGGAAACACTATTAGTGATGGGTGTAATAGTTCTATTGTTTCTGATATTAAAGTTGAAGAAGAAAAAACTCCTATAGTCTCTGGATAAAAGGTTATGCTGTGGCATCAAAGATTGAGGTATATTGGAGATAAGAGTTTTCGACTACTACATGGTAAATGTATGGTTGAAGGTATGTCTAACTGCTCTTTGGATTTTGATTTCTATGAACATTGTGTATATGGGAAGCATAATCGGGTAATATTCCCCTCTGGTGCAATGAGGGCATAATTTTTTTTATAGCTAGTTCATAGTGATGTGTTTGGACATGCGTCGGTTCCATCATTGAAAAAATATGTGTACTATGTCTCATTTATAGATGACTTCTCAATGAATACTTGGATATATTTTCTCAGGAAGAAATTTGAAGTCTTTGACAGGTTTAAAGAGTTTAAGACTCTTGTTGAGAATCAAATAGAGAAAAAAATTAAGGTGTTGATGATAGATAATGGTAGAGAGTTTTGCGTGAATGAATTTGAAAAATTCTGTAAGAAGTGTGGTATAGCAAGGTAGAAAACTACTCCATATACACCTCAGTAGAATGGAGTTGCAGAAAAGATGAACATGACATTGATGGAAAAGTCAAGGTGTATGCTCAGTGGTGTTGGGTTAGGGCAAGAATTCTGACCAGAGACGGTGGGTATTGCATGTTACTTGGTCAACATATCACCCTCATCAATGTTGTATGACAAGACTCCACAAGAGGTATGGACGGGTAAGAAGCCTTCTTTCACACATCTCAAGGTATTTCGCTGTGAGGCATATATTTATGTTTCAAAGGAAAACATGAGTAAGCTAGATAAGAAGATTAAAAAATGTATCTTTATTGGGTATAAATATGGTTTCATAGGTTATAAGCTTTGAAACCCATAAACTAAGAAGGTTGTGTATAGCCGAGATGTGGTATTTAGAGAAATGAAGGATGTTGTTAAACAAGAAGTCCTACGAAGTAAGGAAGAACCAGAGAAAATAGAGTTTGATTTAAAAGATGATAAATCCGACTCTATAGAAGAACATGAATCAAAAGAAGATCCTTATACTCCAGTATTGAGGAGATCGGTTCGAGAAAAAAGACTATTCGAAAGGTATACTCCATCTAATTTCTGTTCAAATTTTTCTTTGTCTATTACTGATGATGATATTAGAATTGTCAGGGAGATGATGGATTTAGATGATGGAAAGCTCTAGAAAAAGACCATGGATGAAGAAATGACAACATTGGATAAAAATGAGGCTTGGGATCTAGTGGAGTTGGCGACTGGAAGAAAGACCATTAGCAACAAATGGGTATTGTTGTAGCTTGAATCCGTTATGATAGAAACAACAACTTCATGGGGATACAAATCCCCCTGCGTTTTTATAGAGGTGGTACTCCTTTTTGTTTCAAGATTTTCTTGGAATTTTAGGTTTTGAGAATAATGCAGGACTAGGAAAAATTCTGTCGTGATATTCAAAGAAAGATAAAGATTGCAGTAAAATAAAAAAAATTATTTTCAAAAAGGAGTTTCTGAGAAATGACCAGGAACCTCACATATCACATATTTGAAAAAGATAAGCAAAATTTCCTCACATCCATTATAGTTAGAACTAAAGATTTCTGATCACATAAAATACAATAAAATGGTCTGCACGCACAAGAGAATTTTAATATAGTAAACACATGGAGAGTTCAAGCGAAGATAATGATAGATCAATCTCAAATACTTCATACTTAAAACTCAGAGTTATAAAATACAATCGAAACTGATATCAAAATAGTTATCTTTGAGATTTTTGAAAAATATTGAGTCTGTTACAAAGCCTTGAAATTTAAATGTGTTTGTCCTTTAGGACTAGAATTGGGGCTCCCGTAGACCATAAAACAAATATAAACAAGAAATAAGTTGTGGAAAGAAGATGGTGGGCGATGACATAGTAGCAAGACTTGGAAACAAGACATGAATAAGTTATTAGATTTTGGGTAAACCTTTATAGTGAAAGAAGCGGAGTAACTAGATGAAAACACTGATAAATAAAGCAAGATGTGATGATCATAAACTTACTATGATGATATCTCTCTCTCGTTCACTTGCTTGCTGCTGTCTTTTTATTGTCTTTATTGACGGTTTTAGAAACTGTCTCAACTACTTGGTTTTCTTTGGTTAATTTTTCAATTGCCTTCTTAAACCAATCTTCAATGTAGTTTTTCATTGGTGCAACCTTTATTTCATGCCTGATCTTAATATTGAATAATTCGTCTTCCAAGTCTCTTAAGTCATGAGAAATGACATGTATTGCTTCCTCAATATTTTGATTTTTCACGGAATAATCAACCAACGAATTGTTTATTTCTTCTTTATTATATTCAACTATGTCATAAAAATTTTCAGCTGATTACTCCTTAAATATCTCAACTTGCTCATCAAATTGTTATTTTATTAGAAACATTGAATTGAAAATTAACTTAGGGTCTTGTACATCATTTGTGCTTCCTGCCAGATCTATCTGTGTGAGTCTTTTGAACGGTTCTTCTCTTTTTAGTATGGCTTCACTGCATGCTTAGACATTGTTATTCAAATTCTTGATATTTTCCTTCCAACAAACATTTAATTGTTTAATTCGACTTGGAGAAGACAAATCCTCTTCTCTTCTTTTTAATTTTGTCATGTTTGAAACTTTAATTCCAAATGGAAAAACAACATCAACGCAGAAGCCTTCTTCGTTTTTCAAATCAACTTGCAGATACTCATGAAAAACATGTGCCCTTGAACCGAAAGAAATAATGTTTTTTGATATTTCCCATGCTTCTGTTATTAGTGACATTTTCTTTTTAATGTTTTTCTCCACGTAACTTCGGACTGTTGTGAGTAAACTTGAATATCCTTTCAACTTAATGGCGGGTGTAGTTGGTTTAACCATTAACAAATGACTTGTCAGGATTGGAAGAGGCATTAAGACATTTTCCAATTCTTTGATCATTTCTTTTAACTTGGCGTTTTCAGCTTCCAGACCATCAATAAAATCGTCAAGAGCATCCCCGGTTGTCCTGCAGATTTTATAAATTTGAGACGGTCGCATGTCCTTCAGGTCGATCTCTGAGCTAGATTTTTCCTTTTTATTTTTCTAGTCACCTCTTTCTACAATCAATTTTTTAGACTCCTTATTAAAAACAACACTTTGGAAAGTAAATGACTCTTCTTCACTGAAGGTCTTATTTGCAACAACTTCTAATAAAGAATTTTGTTGGGCCATACTTTCTAGCTGATCAATTGCGGGAAATATTTTCTCAATATCTACTTCTAGCTCCACGTCTTCCAGATAAAATCTATTGATTTCGTTTTCTATAAGATTGTCCTCTTCCTCTTGCACTAAATTCTTCCTCTTCTTTCTCACAGGGGGCTTATGGGAACTCTCGATTTTTCCAGGGGGGGAATTTTTCTCTCCTCCACCACTTGAACAATTGTTGACAACCTTTCTAACTGGGTGAGCCATTGGAGCATTGCTCCAGGATGTGGTATTTTTGGGAGTAACAACTGGAGACTGGGTGCTCCTTTCACTGGGACCCTTTCCCTTTTGCTTATAAAAGTCGTTACTACTTAACACTGTTTCAAAGTCACCAACATTGTGTACATGAGTACTTTGAGTGTTATCTTCTTCTTCATTCAAGATAGTATGGATGAACGAGTTACTGAATCCCATCGACAACATATGTTCCACAAAAATTTTGTTCGGATCAAACCCCTTTATCTTTTCGACATAATTTAAATTTACATTGTTGATGTGATTGCAAATTCGTTATTTTTATTTATGTTTTTGAATATAAAATTTCCAATTTTCCATGGCAAGAGTATAAATTGTTTTTCATTTTTTCGTGGAAAAAATGTAGCCAGAAGTTGTATTGTTTTGCCACCTCTGTAATGAATAATTTGTCAGATACATGATACGGGAGAAAATAATGATTTTCTTTGGAACAAAATATCCTTATGACATTATGATTCTCTATTTGTTTTATCGTTCCTTTTTTCTCTATGAATTTGTTACTCTGGTTAGATATCCTTGAAGTATTTTCTCTCAACAACAACCTCTTGAAGACTGAAATAAAATCATTGTTATTACTGAAAAATCGTCCACAACATTTAACACAATGGTTGAAGAAACACATCAATGCTAGCAACAATTAATCCACCTACAGTACCAAAATCCATCAAAAGACAAAAAAATATATAATTGGGTCAAAAATTAAAGTGCACAAATTCACCAAAGGAAGCGCACGCACAGTGCACAAGCCAACACATGCCTCAACACGCACTGTGCGCAAAATGCGCGGGTGTCTACGACAAAAGCCATACACTTCTATGAACGACGCAGTTATGGATCTTGTCGGTCCCTCAACCACTTCCAATTTGACCCGCAATGCGATTTGACATTCATATCTGAGCGAAATCTAGCTTGGAGGCTGGTCAAGGGCTAAAGGGTGCCCTAAAAGGCCCTTTGTTCACACTATGAATCAATTACATTTTGCTATGAATGGATGTTATAAATAAGGGCTATGGGTGTGCTAAGAAACCACGATCTTCAAGCTATTGTTATGCTGTAAGAATTCTTCCTTGAGAATCCTCTTTTCTCTTTGAAGCTTTCAAGCACCATTGCAATAGGCCATTCCACTCACCTCTTGAGGGAATATGCATTGTTTTTCTTCACCATTTGTCATTTCTTCCACTTTTCTTTATATGTATTGAAGAATTACATTCATTGGAAGCATCAAATTCCTTTGTTTTCCAGCTGCAACTGGAAGGAGGCTCCAAACCCGTAGTTTTTCAGGCTACAATCCGAGGAAAGATCCAACTCCCCAATTATATAGCTACAACCAGAAGGATGCTACAACCACCTATGTTCTCCGACTACAACCGGAAGGTGGATACAACCACCTGTCCTTGCCTCGTCCAATCTCCCTGAAGTAGAAGTGGAATGATGAAATCACTATCACACTATCACTGTGAGATATACCTCTGTAAACCTGTACCAATAAACTTGAACCATGAATCAACCATTCATCAACCTGTACCTCAACCTGTAATCAACATGTACCATGAACAAGTGCATCAACCATGCATCAACCTGTACCTTAAACAAGTGCATCAACTATGCTCCAACATGTACCAAACAACCTGTAATCAACATGTACCATAAACAAGTTCATCCAACCATGTACTAAGTATGTACCAATCATGTGTCAACTACTCATCAACTATGACTCATTAATATGTACCAACATCATCAACTATATACCTCATGTATGTGCCAACTCATCAACTACTTGTCTCAACCATGTACCCAACATGTACCTTAACCAAAAGCCCTCATCAATTTCATCATCTAAATATGATTTGTAACTATGTAATAGACTTGGTGTATATTATCACATACCTTCAAACCTTCCTTAAATTTAACAACAAGAGACTAGCATTTTCATCAAACTTTTCTTTAGTCTCACATGACTAGTTTTGGATTAGTCAACAACCCTAACTTGAAATAATCATAACTTTGTACTTGTAATAAATAAAGATCTAAAATTGATACAAAATGTTCTTCAGTGTGTTTTATGCAATTTCTCCAGGTGTCACTACTTGGAACCTCTCAGAAAATGAGTTATAGCAAAAATGACATACCTTACTAAATTCTGTCTTATTCTAGAGAGCGACCTTGTAGAGCGTGCCTCACACAGAATATTTGTTGAATCGATTTGAAACTATTAAAAAAAATACTACATATTTCACTCTAACCAACATATTTTTTCTTACTGAATTTGGATTTGTTGTGAAAAAGTTATGACGTTTTTACTCGAAACGCTTGTTTTATACTAGTTTCAGGACTAGCCACAAACCCTATTTTCCACGGAGTATAACTTAAAAAATACAATGACCCACAAGCTGAATATTTTACCACAGATACTTGGATATGTTTCCTCAATGGAATAACAATTTCATGGTCTGAATCATTCTAGATTTTTTTTTATTGTGAAAATGGTGAGATGACCTGTAAATAACATACCTTAGAAAACACCATCAAAATAATTTATCCTTACTTGAATTATGACCTTCTTTTCTTCACCTTCCCTCAGAAATTCGGCTTAGATATCCTTTGGTTCCCTCAGACACCTATATATATTCAATATGATCAAGTGTGTTGTAAAATGAGAGATCCTTGCCTCTTATTTATACTCTCCAAGTAGCTTCCTTAAAAACATCTTCTCGGTCACTTTGTCCACTTTCTTTATTTTAGGGTTAACCTGCTTCTAATTTCTCCATTAAATTTATTATTTAAATAATTTATTTTGTATTCACTTTGAATTATAGTACACTCATCACTTCACTTTATTATTTACCTTCTAAAATCTCTTAAACCAATTTGACTACTTTGACCTTTTGGGGCTTCAAGCTAACATATGAGGGTCCTCCAACTTCGTAAGGCCATAACTCTCAAACTGTGAGGAGTTATGTGACGTTCCACATACCACTAGAAATGGAATGACATGTATTATCTATCTAGAATAGTATTACTTACAAATATATCAAAACTCATACCGTTATCCATCAAACAAACTTGGGTCCATTACCCAAACCTAGGTTCTCCAACTTCACATGGCCATAACTCTCTAACGGTGAGGAGTTATGTGACGTTCCACATACCACTGGAAATGGAGTGAAAAAAACTATGAATATAGGATATTTTCACTGATAAATTCACTATCCTTCATCTCATTATTCCACAATTAATCATGGGTTCTCTCACTCCGCAAAGAGTCTTCCTGTGAGGGCTTTCACCATAAGGGGACCACTTTGGAGTTCATCCATATTTATTTCTTATCAACCATGACAAGAAAATAATGAGTCATATTTATATCAAACAAACTTGGGTTCATTACTCAAACCTCTGTGCTACGGGGCTTTCTTCAAGGGTTGACATCAATGACAACCAACCTTAATCAACAATCTCCCCCTTTGGCATTGATGGAAACACTCTGATGCAACACTGAAATTATATCACTAATGCTCCCCCTGGAACCATGCCTCTATCCTCTGCATATGATAAATCTCTCCTCCTTTGTCATCAATGGCAAAGGTATCTTTCCATCCGAGGCTGCTCCCCCTAATTGAACTGTCCTCTTATGGTGCTTCCTCATGTAAATCTAAGACATAAGATAAACATTCAAAAAACATTCATTTTGGAGTAAAAATAACTCCAAGTCTCTGGTGAAGATATTCAAAGGCTTCCCGTGGAAGTGGTTTTGTGAAGATGTCTGCCACTTGTTCTTTTGTGCCCACATACTCAACTCTGATGTTTTTTCTGCAACCTTCTCCCGTAGAAAGTGATACTTAATTGGAATGTGCTTCATCTTGGAGTGCATCACGGGGTTTTTCAAGACACTGATGGTGCTTGTATTATCACAACAGATTAGAATGGGCTCATCATACTCAACCTGTATATCTGTTAGAGTTTGTTTCATCCAAAGAACCTGTGTATTACATGATGTTGCTACAATATACTCTGCCTCAGCTGTAGATAAAGATACTGATGATTGTTTCTTGCTTAGCCATGATACCAAAAACTCACCTAAGTAGAACGTTGCTCCACTGGTGCTTTGTCGATCATAAATACAACCTGCCCAATCTACATCTGTGTAGGCAATAAGTGATAGATCTTTTCCTTTTGGATACTATAATCCAAACTCTTCTGTTCCTTTGAGATATCTGAAAATCCTCTTTACTACTAATACATGTGATTCCTTTGGTGCTTCTTGAAATCGTTCCACCTGTTCAACTTCTTGCATTACATTTGGTCTGGATGTTGTCACATATAGTAAGCTACCAATCATTGACTTGTATTGCCTCTGGTTTGTAGAATTTGAATAATCATCTTTGCTCAACTTGCAACTGGTTCGCATAGGAGTGGTAACTGGTTTGCAATCTTCCATTCTGAACCTCTTTAGCATTTCTCTGATATAATTAGTTTGAGAAATAAAAATTTCTTGGTTTCTTGACATATATGAAGACCCAAAAAGAAGGATAGTCCTCCAAGTAATGACATTTCAAATTCATTCTACATATCCTTTGCAAATTTTTGGCTTAACCTGTCATTAGTACTTCCAAAGCAATATCATCAACATAAATTTCAATTAATAAAATATTACTTTGAGTTACCTTGATGTAGAGGTTGTTGTTTGCGTTTCCTTTCCATAGTTCGTAGGGAGTTTTGTTATTATTGTTTCTAAGCATTACTTTGTTTTGAATGTGAACTGATGTATGCATTGCATGTGTCCAAAAAATATTTGTCAATTTGGAATCCATTAGCATTGTTCAAGCTATTTCCTATGTAATTATCATCCATTATGATAATGTTCATTTTTCTTTGAATCAATCTATGAATCCATTCTGTCGTCCACTATCATATATCTATCCAAATCTGCTAAGTGTTCTTACGAATCTATCTCCGTCCATACTTTCCAAGACTCTACTTGTGCAATTGTCCATAATGTCGACCCATTTATCATTATACTATCATGAAGTCTTGATTAATCTATCAAATTGTACTTATGCTAATTAATTTCTTTGAATATGTCTTCTCAAACTCTGCAAGCTGCTCGAAAGATGGTTCTTTGGTCTGTCACAACTATCACATAGACTCCCCCTGTCTAGTATTCATATTACATGGGAGTCTCTAAGCCAGATGGCTCAGAACAATTCCTATTCTGATGTGTATTCATCATCATCTTCATTGGTAGATTCATTATCTCTCTGAGCTCCGGCTTCTTTCTTTCTATCTGTGGATTCATCTTTCACCAATGCCTAAAAGTACAATCTCTTGAACTTGTTCCTTATTTACCTGTCCTTCATTTCTTTCAGTTATTTTCCAAACCTTTCTGTATCTGACAACTTTCTTTTTCTCTGTAGAATTTTCTTTATATCGTTTTATTTCCAATCTTGTGATCTCTGGTACCTGGTCTTTGTTCACCTGTTCTTCATGTTCTCTTATCCATACTTTCTTATATCTAATATTGTTGAAATAATGTAACTGCAAAGTGTATTCTAATTATTATTTGATACATTATTCATTGGATCAATCCTCATTGTGGATTTATCATGTTGACTACTGTAAAGGACCAAATCCCCTTTTGTGTGTTGGTCATAAAGTAATTGTAATAGGTAGAAAGAGAAGTTGGCCCCAAAATATATTAAAGAAGCCTTGAAATATAATAAAGGTGGTTATAACCACCCAAAAGAAGAAGTCGACCCTTCCAGTGAAAAAACACTTCCACATGTGCCAGACTTGTATAAATAAGGAGGCTAGCACCTTACTTAGACACACACTCACTTGTTCATTGAGAGACAAGTTTCAGAGCTGCAGTTGGAGAAGAGAGAGAGAGAGAGAGAGAGAGAGAGAGAGAGAGAGAGAGAGAGGTGCATATTTTGGAGAGGACTTTCTGTACTTGTTTGAGTTATCTTTTGGCATTGTATTGGCTATCTATATTAAGGAAGTTTTGCTGGGTTTTCTTCCCCATGAGGGTTTCTCAGGATAAATAATGTGTCTCTTGTGATTGTGTATTTCTCAGTGATTCTATCTTATGCTATTATTATCTATTGAAATGCAAAAAACCATAATAATGACTTAAACATTAGCATGGTATCAGAGCCAAGCTGAAGAGAGCATCTTTTATAAGAGAAAAGTGAAAAACGTCACTGTTGCTGTACATGCAAATTAGGGATTTTTGTTCGTGAGGTATTTCAGCCCTAAAACAATATAGAAAAGTGCTCCCTCCCTCAAGGATCATTTTGTCACCTTCAACACACCTTTTCAGTGGCTAGATCTTTCAGAAAGTGAAACCCTAGTTTCACAAAGTACCAGAAGTACTAGAGTACCAGAGGTACCAGAGAACTAGAAGCACCAGTCCAGAAATCCGTAGATCAAGTTTGGAGGGGTAAAAGTTGGATTTTTTTAGATCCAAGCACACTAGACTACTTGCCTCAGCAAAGCGCACCTCCTGGTAAGTTCAGAATTTGATTTTGAACATTTTCATTTTTGGACATTTTCCTAGCATCAAGTAAAAGATGTCTGCAAGTGTTAAGCTTGTTGACAAGCTAGAAGGTGTGGAAAACTTCCGTGCCTGGAAGTATAGGATTGGTATCATTCTTAAAGAGAATGACCTAGAAAGATTTCTCAAAGAAGAAGTGCTGGAGCCCGCCGATACTGCAGAAAAAAAAAAGCACCAAAAGGACACAATCAGGGCCAAAAGAATCATTGCAGATTCAATCAAAGACCACCTGATTCCCTATGTGTCATCAAAGAAGAATTTGAAATAAATGTTTGATTCCCTAAACAAAATATATGAATGAAAGAACATAAACTATAATATGAATCTTAGAACTCAGCTCAAGAATACAAGAATGCAGAGAGGATACTCAATCCAAGAATACTTCTCCAGAATATCCCAATTCAAAGAACAACTAGAAGCAATTGGAGATACTATAGACGAAGACGAACTTATAATGACAACCCTAAATGGTCTCACAAGACCTTGGGATTAATTCATCCAAACGATTTTTGCCAGAACAGAGAAACTTGAGTTTGACAGTGTATGGGAAGAATGCATCCAAGAAGAAACAAGAGTAGCTAACCGAGAGACTTTACTAGTAAGAGATGAAGATCAAGCCCCAGCTACTCACACTAAAGGAGGAAGAAATAAGTCTTCCTTCCAGAAAGAGTCTTACAAAGAGTCTCAATCCCAAAACAAATTCAGTCATAAAGAATCTCATCCAAGGAGATTTCATAAGAAAGGACAACGAAATGAAAGAGATTACTCATCTGTACAATGCTACCATTGTGACAAGATGGGAGACCTTGCGAAATTTTGTCCAGCTAGACGAGAAGAATACAAGAGGAAACAAAAGAGGCACCATGCCCATGCAATTGAATATGAAGAGCCACCTGCAAAGATGTTAAGAGAAAAAATTAAAGACCATGTCTTAATCTCGACTCTCTCCGGATCAGTAACACCTGGAGAGGACACTTGGCTCATTGATAGTGGTGCCTCCAAGCACATGACAGGACAAAGAGATATTCTCTCTTACATTTCAGAAAATAAGTTTTCTTAGAAAGTGACACTTGGAGATGATTATCAATATCCCATCAAGGGAGCGGGAGAATCAAACTACAAGCTTAATTCAGGAAATGCAATGAAGATGAAGGACGTAATATATGTACCGGGTTTGAAAAAGAACCTACTCTCCATATCAACTTTAGAGAAGAAAGGATTCAAAGTTTCCTTTATAGATGAATAAGTTCTTATGTGCGCTAAAAGAGAAACCTTAAAAGAAGCAATCATCATTGGAAAAGAAGAAGGTGGCTTGTATAATCTAAAGGGTCACTCAGAAGCTGCCATGACCCATGCCATTGAGAATCCATGTGAACTTTGGCATAGAAGACTAACTCACATTAAGTACAAGGCGCTACCATACATATGCAAAGAAGTCACATGTTTACCAAAACTCAAGGTTGACCATAAAGGCATATGCAATGGATGTGCACAAGGGAAGAACATCAAGAACCCTTTTCCGAAGAGAGACAACAAAACAGAAGGATTCCTAAAACTCATTCATCCAGATGTGCGTGGACCAATTCCATCATCCTCCATTACTGGGTATGTATATTATGTATCATTTATTGATGATTATTCTCGTAAGACTGGTTGTATCTCTTGAAATCTAAAGATGAAGTGTTCAACGAATTCAAGGAATTCAAAGCCTTGATAGAGAATCTTTCTGAAAGAAAGATCAAGATACTTAGGTCAGATAATGGAGGAGAATACACCTCAAAAGAGTTCGTGAACTTCTGCAAATATGTTGGGATCAAGAGGGAACTCACTACTCCCTATAATCCTCAATAAAACGGTGTGGCTGAAAGAAAGAACAAAACGATAATAGAAGCTGTGAAGACCATGATCCACGATCAAGATCTTCCTATGTGCTTATCGGCAGAAGCAACAATGAAAACCGTATATGTGAAAAACCGATTGTCCCATGGTGCACTTGGGTTCAAGACCCCAGAAGAGATGTTCACCGGAAAGAAGCCAGAGGTAATCCATCTCAAAATATTTGGCTGCCCAATATTTATACATATATTGAAAGAGAAAAGAAACAAGTTGGAACCCTTAAGAAAGATGAGAATATTTGTGGGATACTGTGAGGTCTCCAAGGCCTTCAAGATCTATATACTAGGTCACCGCCACATTGAGATCAACAGGGATGTGACCTTTGATGAAGATGCAACGCTCAAGAAATCGAGAAAATGCCAGCTTGAAGAGGTATCTTGCTTCTAGCGACGTAAAGCCAGTCTAGTATCTTGCTTCCAGCTTGTGTGCTATGACGTAAAACAAGACGTTGTGATGAGACTAGTACTGTGCTTCCAACTTGATAGCTGTGATGTAAAGCCAGTCTAGTATCTTGCTTCCAGCTTGAGTGCTGTGATGTAAAGCAAGACGATGAGATGAGACTAGTACTGTTCTTTCAACTTGATAGCTGTGACGTAAAGCCATTCTAGTATCTTGCTTCCAACTTGAGTGCTGTGACGTAAAGAAAGACAATGAGATGAGACTAGTACTGTGCTTCCATCTTGATAGATGTGACGTAAAGCCAGTCTAGTATCTTGCTTCCAGCTTGAGTGCTATGACGTAAAGCAAGACGATGAGATGAGACTAGTATTGTGCTTCCAGCTTGATAGTTGTGACGTAAAGCCAGTCTAGTATCTTGCTTCCAGCTTGAGTGCTGTGACGTAAAGCAAGATGTTGAGATGAGACTAGTACTGTGCTTCCAGCTTGAGAAGCTGTGATGTAAAGCCAATCTAGTATCTTGCTTCTAGCTTGATTGTTGTGACGTAAAGCAAGACGAGTACTGAACTTCCAGCTTGACAACTGTGACGTAAAGCTAGTCATGTATTATGATGAGCCAGCCTCCTGCTGTGATGATGATGATGTATTAGTTTATACTAATTCATATTGATGCATATGATGATTGCATTCCTTTGAAAATGAAGATTTTTCCGATGAAGAAAACTTCCGATGATTTATAGATACACCAGTTAGTGTTCCAAGATGATATTGATGTTATTTTCCTCCTGATGTTGTTGATGATAAAGGCCTCTCTCTCGTCTAATGTTGTTGAAGAATACCCTTCTTGTTAAGAGGGAGTGTTGAAATAATGTAACTGCAAAGTGTACTCTAATTATTATTTGATATATTATTCATTGGATCAATCCCCATTGTGGATTGATCATGTCGGCTATTGTAAAGGACCAAATCCACTTTTGTGGATTGGTCATAATGTAATTGTAATAGGTAGAAAGAGAAGTCGGCCCCAGAATATATTAAAGAAGCCCCAAAATATAATAAATGTGGTTATAACCACCCAGAAGAAGAAGTCAGTCCTGCCAGTGAAAAGACACTTCCACACGTGTCAGACTTGTATAACTAAGGAGGCTAACGCCTTACTTAGACACACACTCACTTGTTCATTGAGAGACAAGTTTCAGAGATGCAGTTGGAGAAGAGAGAGAGAGAGGCACATCTTTGGGAGAGCATTTTTTGTACTTGTTTGAGTGATCTCTTGGCATTGTATTGGCTATCTATATTAAGGAAGTTTTGTTGGGTTTTCTGCCCCATGAGGGTTTCCCAGGATAAGTAATGTGTCTCCTCTGATTGTGTATTTCTCAGTGATTCTATCTTATGTTATTGTTATCTATTGAAATGCAAAGAACTATACTAATGGCTTAAACATTAACATATATCAATATTCTCTTTCATGGAAGTATCGATCATGCTTCTACAATCATTGGCTATGTGTCCATAGTTATGACAATTGTAACACTGTACCTTAAACAATTGTGTCCATAGTGCATCAACCATGCATCAACCTGTACCTTAAACAAGTGCATCAACTATGCTCCAACATGTACCAAACAACCTGTAATCAACATGTACCATAAACAAGTTCATCCAACCATGTACTAAGTATGTACCAATCATGTGTCAACTACTCATCAACTATGACTCATTAATATGTACCAACATCATCAACTATATACCTCATGTATGTGCCAACTCATCAACTACTTGTCTCAACCATGTACCCAACATGTATCTTAACCAAAATCCCTCTTCAATTTAATCATCCAAATATGATTTGTAACTATGTAATAGACTTGGTGTATATTATCACATACCTGCAAACTTTCCTTAACTTTAACAACAAGAGACTAGTATTTTCATCAAACTTTTCTTTAGTCTCACATGACTAGTTTTGGATTAGTCAACAACCCTAACTTGAAATAATCATAAATTTGTACCTGTAATGAATAAATATCTAAAACTGATACACAATGTTCTTTAGTGTGTTTTATGCAATTCATTTAGTTTTCACTACTTGGAACCTCTCAAAAAACGAGTTATAGCAAAAATGACATACCTTACTGAATTCTGACTTATTCTAGAGAGTGACCTTGTAGAGCGTGCCCCGCACATAATATTTGTTGAATCGATCTGAAACTGTTACCCAATATATTACAGACTTTACTCTAACCAACACATTTGGTTTTACTGAATTTAGATCTGTTATGAATAAGTTATGATGTTTTTACCCGAAACACCTATTTTAGACTAGTTTCAGGACTAGCCACAAACCCTATTTTCAATGGAATATAACTCCAAAAATACGACTCACAAGATGAATTTTTTACCACAGATACTTAGATATCTTTTCTCAATGGAATAGCAATTTCATGGTCCGAATCATTCTAGAAAAAACGTTATTACGAAAATGGTGAGATGACCTGTAAATAACATACCATAAAAAACACCATCAAAAGAATTTATCCTTCCTTGAATTCCGACCTTCTTTTCTTCACCTTTCCTCAGAAATTTAGCTTAGATATCCTTTGTTTACCTCAAAAACCTTTAGATATTAAATATTCTCAAGTGTTTTAAAATGAGAGAGCCTTTCCTCTTATTTATACTCTCCAAGTAGCTTCCTTAAAAACATCTTCTAGGTCACTTTGCTCACTTTCCTTATTTTAGGGTTAACCCACTTCTAATTTCTCCATTAAATTTATTATTTAAATAATTTTTTTTTATTCACTTTGAATTTTAGTACACTCATCAATTCACTTTATTATTTACCTTTTAAAATCTCTTAAACCACTTTGACTACTTTGACCTTTTGGGGCTTCAAGCCAACATATGAGGGTCCTCCAACTTCGTAAGGCCATAACTCTCAAACCGTGAGGAGTTATGTGACATTCCACATACCACCGGAAATGACATGACATGTAATATCCATCTAGAATAGTATTACCTAAAAATATATTAAAACTCATACCGATATCCATCAAACAAACTCGGGTCCATTACCTAAACTTGGGTTCTTTACCCAAACTTGGGTTCTCCAACTTCACATGGCCATAACTCTCTAACCGTGAGGAGTTATGTGACGTTCCACATACCACCAAAAATGGTGTGACAAGCACTATGCATATATGATAGTTTCAATGACAAATGCACTGTCCTTCATCTCATTATTCCACAATTAAGCATGGGTTATCTCACTCCGCAAAGAGTATTCCCGTGAGGGATTTCACCATAAGGGGACCCCTTCGGATATCATCCATATTTACTTCTTATCAACCATGACAAGACAATAACAAGTCATATTTACATAAAAAAAACTTGGGTTCATTACCCAAACCTCTGTACTACGTGGCTTTCTTCAAGGGTTGACATCAATGACAACCAACCTTAATCAACATGATATATGAAAAAGAAAACATTCAAAGCCACATAGAGCATTCAATCTTAAATGCATTCTGTATAAATTTATCAGACTAGAAGTGAATATTTGAAATAAGACATACAAAGAGCATAACAAAATGAATTATGCATCAAAGATTTCTTACTTGAATGAAGAAGAACATATTTAATGATAACAAAGGAGGAACACATACACTGAGAATACTGACTACACCAATTGAACACAAGAATATCTAAGTAAAAACTTCAAACACTTGTATGTAGACCTTTCATTAATATCCAAGAAATATTACAGTACCAATAGTCTTCCTTACTCAACTCTTGAACCCTTCTATTGTCTTTTTCATTACAATATATAGCATTAAACTTCATCTTGATTCCACGAAGTCGAAATAGTTATGGTTTCATACCCAAAAAGAAGTTAAAACTGATAAACTGTTTACTTAACAAATTACCAACTAACTTGCCACGAGTTCCTACAATTTAGGGTTTCAGTTTTTTACCAACTTATATGCATTAATACATTTATGTTACATATATTTAATGAAAAAATGGTTCATTATCCAATATTTATGCCGACATAGCGAACCCATCCTATCTAGTAGCTAAAAATACTCCTTTCTGTCCTAACTGGTTATTTTGCAGCAACCATAAAATTTGCTGCGAAATCTTTGTTTGAACTGTTTCACAGCAAAAGTTGTTGAGAAATCTTTGTTTTCACTTGTTGGTGTTGAAAACTGCGTCAAGCTTGATCCAAAACCTTGAGATGACTTCACAAAAGCAAAAAAAACATGATTTGTTCTGAGTGTTATCAAATTATTTGAGCCAGCAAGTCCAGATTCCTTTTTTCCATTTTCTCCTTCCTCAGTTTGTCCTTTGTCTTCATTGTCCCGTTCTGCTTGTATATATTTTCCATTTGTTTGTGTCGGGGTAAATATCTCTTGACCATTATTTTTCTATTCTCCAAGGCTTCTTCGCAGAGGTCCACATGTTCTGCTATCTTCTCTTTCATTTTCTTGTTATCTTCCTTTAGTTTTACAATTTCAGCTTGAGCTTCCTTCAACTTTTTCTTTAATCTTTTAGTTGTTATGTCTTCTTTTTCTGAAGGAGATTGAACCACAACCACTTCTTCAACAACACACTGAACATGTGTCTCATATTTGGTTTCTTCAACATGGATCTGCTTCCTTGTTGATGATCTAGTTACAAGCTTGCCAAGCTTTTTTTTGTCAAGTACTTCTGGACTAAACATCACTTTATTTCCTGGTGGAGGTTTGTCTTCTGCAATATCCTAAGTTTCATGACAAGGAAATGTTTCATTTGCAGAAATTAGGTTTTTTGTTGCAGACCTGGTGAATGGTTTCCTAGGTTTTTCCACTTTTGTTGTTTCAGGAGTAAAAATGAGTTTTTTGCCTTTCAGCTTGCTTCTCTTACTGTTAGGGTTTTTCTCAATATCTACAGTTGTCTCAACACTCTAAAATGGATTTTTACCCTTCTTCATGGATCCTTTGCTAATAGAGGTTTTGGTTGCAGTCTCAAGGGTTTCAATCACAATAGGTTGTTCTATGTCATCTCCTCTTTTTCTTTTCAAACTACTTGAAGTTGCTTTAGTACTTGTGGAAGGAGTACTTCCCTTGGATGGTGGGGAACTAGTAGTTTCAACACAAAATCCTGATGCAGACAAAAAATAATTCCATTCCCTCTTTGCTTTCTTAAGTTCTTCAAGGACCAACAATTTAATGAGACTGAAATGGAACAAACTCGACTCAACTTGATTAGATTTAGCTTGTACTTTATCAACGATTTTCCCCAAGATTCTACAAATACAATATGGGAGATATAGGGATTTATTACCTGTAAAGTGCATGAGTAATATGACATGGTACAGGTACACCTTGTTGAATCGCCCCTCACAAGTGAAGCATCTCTGTATTACTCCCAACAATTGATCATGGTGTTCCAACATGTAGCTCTTAGGCACCCTTTTTGACAGGTTTTCATTTTGAAATTTTGTTTTGAAATAGTCATTATAGTAGGAGTAATCCAAATGTGTCCCCTTGAACCACCTCTCACCTTTCATGGGTATCCTTGTTGCTGAGGCAATAGTCTATTCAGAGACTTGAATCTTCAGTGATACAATCTTCGTTTTGACCCCATCAAAATTTAGGGCAAATTGTTTAGCCACTTCCATGTGTCCTCCATGTAGCTTTTCACAGAATGTGAGGCATCCTACTACTTGGAAAGATTCTCTAAAAATAGGATTTGAGTCCAACAATTTTAGACCTTGGGGTTTGAACCTCACTATGTCACCCTCCTTGTGTACTTTCTTCTTCTACTTGTTTTGCTCCATGGCTATTAGTAAAGAGTATTGTGATGATGATGGGTAGATAGGGTATCAAAGATTAAACAACATGCATGGGAATCTTAGTGTATTAGGGCTTATTTGGAAGATAGAGATACATGGTTTTCACAACAAATAAGGTAGCATAACTTTGATACAAGATTAGGGTTTTAGTACATGAGGAATTTGTAGCAGTAAGTGAAGTTTCAAGGGTGTCCAATGATGAGGCAAAATTCTGGAAATTAGCAGCAGGTTGAGTCGATCCATCGATTTTGTAGTAGACAGGAAATTTCACAGTGCGTGTAGTTTCACAGAGACTGTAGGAAATTTTGCAGCGACTGTCACAGTTTCGCAGCAAATTAGCAATTTCATAATTTAAAAGAGGAGAATCCACATGACTTATAAATCTTGATTTACTAGGACTGTACCAACTTTCATGACCTCATTCCCACAATTTCTTGACCATTATGGAGATCTTTAAAGTGATTTGACATGATAGGTTAGTTGTTGTGAAAAGCTAGGAGATTTTGCAGCGCATTTGAAATTGATTGGTTACACGTTTTGAAAATGTATAAACTAGATTGGGAAAGCTATAAAACTTTAAGTACACATGAAAATTTATGCACATGACCTTATTGTGACATGGTGTAATGATTTTAAAAATCACCCTCTCTAATGATGACAATAGATCATGTAACAAACTGACTTGACCTTGGGACAAGACTGACCACTTTAACTATGACTTGGAATGAAAATTTAACTCCCTAGACATGACTCAATCAGAGCCAACTTGACTCACAAGTGAATGAACTAAAAAAATTGTCACAGGACACTGATCCTAGGACCTTGACACATGGTTTTTGAGAATCCAATACATGACCACAAGAATTAATCAACAAAATCAATTGTTTTGACTTTGTAAATTAATGCTCCCCAACATAGGTTTCAATGGGGATGCTATCCTCCCTGTGAGGTAGAAAATAACCAACAGACCAGTGCCTTATTTATTAGACTTATTACAAGACTGTGAAATATATAAGGACTCACACAAACTTGAACTATTCAGACTTATTTACATACAAGTTGAACTGAAATCAAACTAAAGTCACCCTTCTGAATCTTAGGGCCTTCACCTTGAGCTTCAAACTCTTCAGAGTGTCATCTACACATGCAAACTTTAGAAATAAAATGAATATTTACAATGAAGTGAATAGATCAAATTGCTTTCAGGTTAGGTAGTGTTTTAAGAACCTCCCATTTACTGGTCCTCCAACAATAAGTTCTCCATCCAACATATCTAAAATGTAGGCATTGCTTCCATGATAAACAATGATCTTATAGGGTCCCTTCCAGAGATGATCAAACTTTCCATGCTTTCCTTTTTCTTCATTTCGAGCATTCCACTTTAGCACTTCATCATTAATCTAGAAATCAACAAATTTGGTTCTCTTATAAAAAAAATTCTTTATCTTTTCCTGAAATATCTGGGTGTTCTGATAGTCCTCTTCTCTCAAATGTTGAGCATGCATCATTTGATTGATCCTCCTTTGAATGTCACTAGGCTTTGCTTTTTCCTCTTGCAACAACTTCATAATTGGAAATCCAAAAGAAGTAGGAAAAACTACATTTGTTCCTTATACTAATTTGAATGGTGAAGTTCCAATTGACTTTTTGAGGTTGATTATGTCTATCCACAATGCAAACATTAACTTCTTATGCCAAGACTTTTTGTTATGATGTCGTAATTTCTTGATGATTCTTTTTAAACTATTGTTTGATGATTCAACCAATCCATTACCCTGAGGATATTAGGTTGTAGAATGACTTAGTATTATGTTATAATATTCACAAAACTTGATCATTTTCTTAGACTTGAAGGATGCTGCATTGTCATTCATGATCCTCATAGGACAACCAAACCTGGGAAAAATGTTGTTTTCTAAGAATTGAATTATCACAACATAAATTGCTTGTCTAGTTGGCACAACCTCAATCCACTTGGTAAAATAGTCTGTAGCATTCAATATCCACTTATGTTGACCTGAAGATGTTGGATTAATTTCACCAATGAAATCAATACCCCACTGCTAGAAGGGTGCCTCCACTGAAATGGGCTTCAATGGAAATGACAACAACTTCCTCTTTCCTTCAAAAATTTGACATTCATGAAAAGTTGTCACTCCTTTATACGCATCTGCAAATATTGTTGGCCAATAAAATCTTGCTATGAGAATTTTGTTTACAATTGTCTTCCAGTAGTGATGTCCTCTACAATCACCCCGATGAAATTATTTCATAATCTGTTGTACTTCATCTTCTAATAAACAGTTTAATAAAACTCCTCCTGGATCTTTCAAATACAAAAAAACATCTATGATACATAATTTAGCAACTTTTAATTTAAAAAATATGGCCTTAGTCTTTCTTAACTCAGGTGGTGCTTGTAAATTCTGAAAAATATAAATTATATCACTATACAAGGGAGATGAAAGGAACTTTTGAGATACCCGAGGTGTTGGTTCTGCATCCACTGAAAAATATGTAATGAAATTTATTCCCAAGAGATCAAAATTTGACTAAAGCATCAACAATCATGTTCTGCCCTTTTGGTATCGGTGATACATCATATTCTATAAATCCTTCCAACAACTCTAGTACTACATTACTCTATGCCCTCATCTTGGGGTGCTTGGTTTGGTAAATACCTTTAAATTGATTAATTACTAGTTCATAATCACCATGCACAACTATTCTTGTAGCTTTCAAATCTTTCAAATCATTTAACCCCAATATTAAAGCCTCATATTTGACTACATTGTTTGTATAGTCAAAAGCTAGTTTGAAAGAACAAAGTTTTGAAGCACCATTTGGAGGAAAAATCCACACACCTACCCCAACTCCTTCTTTACTGACAACTCCATCAAAATCCATATTCCACAACCCATCATCATCATCATATGCCTGATCTGAAATGAGCTCTTCCTACAACTGTTCACCTTTCTTCTCTGGAATTTCTGGTTCATTTCACCCCCCTCTTCGAGACAGAAATCATTATAAAAAATAGAAGCCCCAATATCAATGTCAACATTGTAAATAGGGTGATTATTAGGATTGTATGGGATACTTACCATGCGTGCCAACTATTTTTCTCTGTACAATCTTTATCTACTTCCCAAACACTGGAATTGTAGCATATGACATGTCCATCTACAAAGTACTTTTTAGTTTTGTTGCCCAGGACCTAGACAATAACATCCATAACAAGAATTTTAGATAAAATATGAGTTAAGGTGACAACAAGATCTTTAATCAACCCTAAGCATTTAACCTTCCTTGAATCAAATGAAAACAAGTCTTTACATGGCCTTGTGATATCCAATCCAAGATTTTCCATAACCACTTTGGGCATCAAATTGTGGGATGCCCCTGAATTAAACATGACTTTATGTAGGGTCATATCATGAAAATTGAGACTGACATAAAAATGAGGTACTTCACTATCATTATCATAGTTTGCTTCAACCCTTGGACCAAAAAGGAAAGTGGGATGGTCATCATGAAGGTTTAGAGTGTGAAAGGTTTCTCGTGTTTTTAACATTTTCATAATCTGACCTCTATATTTAGTATTCTTGATAAGCTCATTAAAATGGATTGAAACTTTTAGCTTAGAAATTTCACTTTCAAGATTGAAAGTACACTGAGATTTATCTACCTCTTTGTTGTTAACATCCTTCTTTGCGTCTTGATCTTTCTTTGGACCATCATCCTTCGGATTGTTTTTCTCTGGCATGTCTTTCATTGGATGATATTTTTTCTTTTGATTGGTAGAAGACTGATCAACATGAGATTTATTTGGATTAACAACTACATTTATGTTCCTGAGATTATATTGTTTCTGAAATTCATAAATGACATTTTGATACCCCTGTCTGCATTCTTTTGAATCCATCAACAATTCATTATCTTTTTGTTGCTGAAACATGTCATGCTCTTCTTTAGTCAAATATATTTCATAATCATCTTCATCAAACATATGGATTTGATCTTCAGGTTTTTCAACAAAATCTTCAGCATAATTTTCTTGAAATGGAGGTCTGATTTGCTACTCTTCCCGATTTCTTTGGTCTCGTTGTCTTATTTGAGGGACTAGAGGTCTCCTGAAATTTGGATTTCTTACTTGAGGGTATTGCCTTTCTCTAGGAGGAGGTCTATTATCCAAAGTCAACCTTTCTACTAATTTTTCCATAGTTTTCACCATCATATCAAACTTTACATTTGAAGATTTAGAGGATGAAGGATGATTTTCTTCTTTGACCTTCTTTTTCTCAGTTTCAACTTTAATCTTTATTTTCCCAGATGCCATTAAATTAGCTTCTACCTCTATAAAATCATTCATCATATAAGTTAAAATGGAAGATCTCCTTTCTCTTAACAACAAAACAAAATCACTACTGAAAGCAGCAACATAATGCAATTGGGAAGCTCCAAGAGGGGGTTTCACCTGGTCTGGGATTGCATTATACACCTTCATGAACCTAGTATAAAATTCTTCCACTGTTTCAACAACATCTCTTTTCAAACTGTTATACTGTATCAAGAGTTGTAATGGATTTTTCTGATCCTCCCATTTTCTGAGAAAAACAATTTCAAAACCTGGAAAATCAAGAATACTTCCTGCTGCAAGCCCCTTGAACCATTTCTTGATTTCTCCAACAAAAATTTGTGCAAACAATCTCATTTTAACATCTTCATAGTCAACTTCCTCTAAATCAACAAAATCATTGAACCTGTCCAAATGTTGTTTTGTTGTGATATCTCCTTCTGCATTATATGTTTTAATTCTTTTCTTATAATTATGAGGTAAGTCATGTAGTTGAGCAGGGAGAACAAGAGGGGCTAACCTAACAACCATGACTCTGATAGGACTCTGTCTTGGAGTTGAAACTTGACTTGAAACTGAAGATTTTGGGGAACTGACACTAGGACCAATAGGAAATAAATATTTAAACTTATTCATATCAAACATTGTCTTACGTAAATCAGACTTTGATTCGATTGCATATTTTGTTTGGCTTGATTCTTCTTCACAAGCACTTTAAAAGAACTTGGAAAATTTCAATTTTAATTACCTTTTCTTACGATGTATGTGGAAGTTTACTTTACTTGTGTCAACTATTGAATCTTTTGATTCTTGATCCTTTTGATTCTTGATCATTTCTTATTATAGGAATAAAGAGTGGGCTACTGTTAAAGTACGTTTTTTTTTTAATCTTCTCTTCCTTTTTTTTAATGCCATTGGAAAAATAAACTTGATCATAGATCAACAAAACAACCAAAAAAAATGTACTTGACCACAAGCCAATGGAAAAACCGCTATGAGGTTCACTTCATGAAATCGTTCATGAATGCAACATAAAAATTTTCTTGTATATCCATATTAAATAATATTTATTTATTATATGAATATATATAAGAATGATGATTAAATGAACAATGGATGTGTATATAGATACTAAACTTGAAATAAACTTTTAGCTCTTTTAATCTATTCCAAAGGTTAGTCCTAGGCACTATGTCAAAAACTTTTCTAAAGTCATTGAAACACGATAGGAGATTGATTTTATTATTGTCACACTCCTTTGCAATGATCCTAAGCAATAGAAGATGGCCAATAGTTGAATGATAGCTCCTAAATTTGGCTTGGCCTTTATCTCTTTTCCATGGCTTTCTAGCCATAGACTAATATTCTTTTCCAAAATAATTCCATATAACTTGACTAAAAGGGTGCTAATCATAATGGTCTTATCATTAGAGGGATTGTTTTATTCTCACTTTTTAAAATAGGTACAATGAGGCTTTGAGTCTAGGGTTTAGGAAATCCTTTCTTGACTACTAAATTGAAAATTTAGTGGATGTGAGGGATGAGGATAGACTCTCCAATTTTAATCGAAACACTATATATTCTATGTCTAGTGAATATGGCCATATTGACTTGAAGAAGAGAAGAATTGTGAGGCTCATTGGTTTTGTTTTGTTGTGCATGAAAGAAGGTTTTTTGCTTGCACGATCAATGTGTGTTCCAAGATGGATTCCATTATTGATCGTACTTTTCCAACAATTAGAATTCATAAAGTTGGAGCTAACTAGACTTCATAAAATTAGAGGTGTTTTCCTTATCTTTCAAAGATCTAAAATAGCATGAAAGCCTTGAGTGTTGGCTTGTTGGGGGTGTTACTTTGAAAGGTTTTCTCTGCTTTCTCGTGTTATTAGTCCCTGCCTCCGGCCAGGGACTCTAGCATTCGCCTCAGAGTCAACTATTGTTGACTCCCTATTACATGGTCCATTTTGGTATATTACTCGGTGCATTTTTCCACCATTTGAAAAAAAATCCTAATGTTTTGAAAAAAACCTTTATTATTTTAATTATTTTGAAAAAAAATATATTTTTTTATATTTTTCAATTTCATAATCTGAATTTTGTGATTGGGCTAAGGGTTGTGATGGGACTTTATTAGCCCTGGTGAGTTTAGTTTTTTCCCACAATTTGTTAGAAACCGTAAATAATTTAAAATTACAAAATTTATAAAAATGCCACGTACATAGTAAGCGACATAGGTTTGCTGCAGTCGATGCAAGTATTGTTGGTTTTTGCAGTTGATGTCCTCCACCTATAGTACATGCATAATCTAACTGCAAATTCCCTCCATCCTCCACCTATACTACATGAACAGTCGAGCTACAATTGCCACTTACAAATAATCGAAGTCCCTACATACACTACTTTAGGGTAAAGGCACCCTATTACTGGAACTATTGACAGGCATAAGATTTGACCTTTGTCCTGAGTTTTTCCATGTGGTGCCAGATGAGGATTATTGGGAGGTTCCAGTCATCATCACACTTTTATTCTTCTCCATTGTGAGGTCTCTATCCAAGCATACGAGCTTTTCCAAAGCAATAACAAATAATCGAAGTCTCTGCATGCATTGCTTCAGACTTCATACACCCTGTTACTAGAATTATTGATAGGCATAAGTTCTTACCTTTGTCCCAAGTTCTGTCATGCCGTGTCGGCTGATAATTATTGAGAGGTTCCATTTAGGGTCACACTTTTATTATTCTCCATTGTGAGGTATCTTCCCAAGCATACGATCTTTTCCAAAGCAATGACAAATAATCGAAGTCCCTGTATGCACTACTTCAGGCTTCATGCACCCTATTACTAGAACTATGAACATGCATAAGTTCTTACCTCTGTCCTGAGTCCTGTCATGTAATGTTGGTTGAGGATTATTGAGAGGTTTGAGTCACCATCACACTTATATTCTTCTCCACTATGAGGTCTCTTCCCAAGCATACTAGCTTTTCCAAAGTAGCAACAAAGAGTAGACGCTTATGTGTTGTGAGGTGTTGTAACAAATATTGGACACTTATGTGCTTGAGGTACTTCATGGACCTTATCTTTGTCCCTTTTTTAAAATTCCAATAGCAATGTTTTTTGGCTTCTTGGTTAGGTGCCATGTTGAGGGCCTTGCTACAAGACCTCCATACCAGTGTCAAGAGTACTTTGAAGGTTGAGCACTTGGTTATAACCCCATCTTCCATGGATTTCTTCTCTATTTCGTCCATCTTCTCTGGACTGAACCATAAGGATCTGTACACAAGTTCTTTGATGTGGAGCTCGGTGGACTCACTAGAGATTTTTGTTATCTTTGCGAATTCCATGTGGGGGGGTTATTATTTTGGAGGAGATTTGGCTTTCAACAATGATTGGTCCATGAATGGTGGTACCAATAATGATAGGTCGCATGTTGTTTCAGACCAGGATTTGACGAATTATGTGGCCTCGATTCCATTAAACATGCAAACCCTCCACATTTGAATGTCGTGACATGTATATATGAAATTTTTTCAAATTAAGTCAGCCCGAACATTAAATATTGCATGGCGTGTATTCTACATAGGAAATTCATGTGTGCTAACAAAACCTGAAGTATTAATAACAAATATATTGAGATTGAGATTGGTGATAAGCCTATGTGAGAGGGAGGAAAGATGTGATAAGACTGGATCAAATTATTCTCTCTTCCGAGTCCCCCATTTGATGCTTGTTTCAACTTCCATTCTGGCCTGTGAATGTTGTCTCATGTATAATCCATCTGAGGTGAATATGGTAATTATAACCATGAAGTGAGAAAGTCTAAATGATAATAAGAAATGAATTAGCATTTCTACTGGCTAGGATAACGCTGGTCCCTTTTGTGGGATCATCATTGCAGTGTTGGATAAGGGTGTAACTACACTCGACGAACGAGCTATCACACTTGCAAGGAAACCATGCAAACAAACAATCTGAGTGTTGTTTCATACATTTAATAACGTTTCAAAGTTTAAGGACACATGTCGATTATAATTTATCTTAATGTTGTCATATATTTGTTTGTGGATTTTTTAGTTTCTCTTAATCACATTACTTTTAAATATGAAATTACAAAGTGTTCTATGAAATGTCTGGTGTTGTTTCACACGTTTATGAAATTATTAGTGTAATGTCCCCCATCCCATCTAAGCGACTTTGTTATGCAAAATACTCTTAAAAACAAAATTTACTACAAAATAATTTAATTCATTTACTGTTATCCAATTTCCTATAGTTTTCAGCTACGAACTACAACATATTTAGCTACTGTCTATAACCACAAATCAAAAGCATCTACAACATGTTATTGATCAACATGAAATGTGGCTAAACAACCCATTACAACAACACAAATTACTACCAAATACACTGTTAAGGTCCTAACCCGCACATGGGTAGATTAATGTATTCGGATGTAATAAAGGTCAATATTAATAAGACCTTTCAATAAAAGAGAATTAGGCGGATGTAAGAAGACCTAATAGAAGCTTCCGCTTCTAGAAAGATCTTCC
>ML780074.1:445779-476899 GCA_009831015.1 Picea engelmannii | reverse complement strand
TCTGTTCAAGTGCTATTTCTGTTGCTATTTCGTATATCATCTCTGTGTATTGTGAAGATTATGCTGGATATTTTACTGTTATTCTGTTATTTCTAGCATTTCGTTCCTGTTCTGCATATTTTATATATCTGGTATCTTGCATACACAAAGTTCATGCACAACAATTAAACACATAATTTAACACAACAACACGATAAAACACTTATCTTTTCACAACAGTGGTGAAACCAACTGCTTGGGACGGACGTTCCACCAACCATAGATTGAATATTCCAAATCTCAACAGCCAGTCACCCCCGAACTGAGGCTAGCAATCCAAAAAAGAGGGTGGTCTCTCACAATCCAATCACAACTCATAAAACTCTCAACCCAACTGATATTCTCCTACAACTATCTCGATTTTCCACCAGCTCTCTTCCTCTTAACCTATCCAACCTAAGGAATGTATCCCTTCATTGATGTCAGTCCCTTGGGCATCCCATTTTTTTATCAAGGTCTCTCTGGAACATGCAGCTAGGAATCTCTCAGCTGGGAACTCAAGGGAAATTGTTGGTAGGAAAACAATAAACAAACCAACAACAAACACTTGTTGTTTTAGTGAAACTCACATAGGAGTTTAGTCTCCAGGCCTAGCAAACTGGATCTTCATCTTTTTAGCTCCAATTCAATCCAATTACACTCCAACATTCTCTAGAATTCGCCCTCCATGGTTGCATCAACTTCAAGCTTTGTTTCTTTCTCTTTCCTTGACTCTCATGCACAAACTTGACTAACTAAAAATTGTTGTTCCCACCCATACAAATTTCCTCTCTTTGGATTGTCTTTCTTGACTCACACTCTTCCCAAGCTGATTGTTCTCAACCCCCATGTACCCATTAACATTGGGATGTGACTACTCACACCCGCCCTCTTACATGTATTCAATGATTGGCTTAGGGAACATTCAATCATAAACGGGAAGGTTCATATAC
Source organism: Picea engelmannii (assembly GCA_009831015.1). Lineage (NCBI taxonomy): Eukaryota > Viridiplantae > Streptophyta > Pinopsida > Pinales > Pinaceae > Picea > Picea engelmannii. The sequence goes on along the minus strand of ML780074.1, from coordinate 475,928 downwards.
AAATGGAAAATTTAGGAAAATGGGTTAAATAAATATACATGGGTATTTCCCCCCTTGGCCATTATCACAGACACTCCCCTCTCTTGTGGATTAATTCAACCCCCATATCTTGTCCATGTACCCTTAACAACTGACATCACATCTTTATTAATAAAACAAGGAAACACAATTCACATATTACATTGCTTGGCCATAGTCGCATGTTATATCCGCATAAGCATAAAATTAAACTGGGGATTATAGTGTGAATGTTACATTACCCCTCCCCTACAATTGTGCGTCATACTCGGTGCACTCTATACCAATATACATATATATGTATGCAAATTTACATCACATAAAATAAAAATTCTGCAATTTAACAAATCCAACCATAATCTCATGTTCCTCTCAATTCATCGACCCAAGGAATGCACCATTCATTTATTAGAGTTAACCCAAGGGATATACCTTCCGTTTATCAAGGCTAACCTAAGGAACGAGTCATTAGTTTATGAAGGTCCCAGTGTAGTTGCCCAGGACTCTAAGATGTGGTTGCAAACTTTTAGCTGCTCAAAATGGAGTCTTGCATTATGTTTTCTTTAAAATTGTCAAAAATTTGCGGGTATTCTTCCTGCATGTTTTCTTCATGTTCTCATGTAGCATCTTCAGGACCGTAGCAGGTCCATTGAACCTTTATCAACCCCATGTCTTTGTTCCTGAGAACTTTGACTTTCCGGTCCATAAAGCGTACTCGTTCCACCCAGAAATCCCCTTCGTGATCCACCTGGATCACATTCCAATCAATTATGTGGTTAGGATCAAGCACATATTTCTTTAACAATGACACATGAAATACATTATGCACTCTCATGGATGCAAGGAAATCTAACATGTACACAACTCACCCTATCTTTTCTAATATTTCAAAAGGCCCACAATACCTTGCTGCCAACTTCAGGCAACTTCCTAATCTTATCGATTTTCTCTTTGCCTTTACTTTTAAGAACACATGTTCTCCCACTTTAAAATATTTGAAAGCTTTGTTCCTGTCTGCATAAATTTTCTTCCTATCTTGGGAAGCATTCGAATTTTGTTTTATCTTTTCCATAGGATCTTCCATTTCTTTTAACAATTTTGGCCCAACAACTGCTCTATCTGTTAGATTATCCCAACTCACTAGTGTGTTACATTTTTTGCCATACAATGCTTTAAACTGACTTTTCAATGAGGCTTGATACCCATTATTGTAGGAAAATTCAATTAAATAGATGTAATCTTCCCACTTTGATGGTTGATCCATCACGCACATTCTAAGCATGTCCTCAATTATCCTGTTAGTCCTTTCTATTTGCCCATCTGACTTTTGATGATATGTTGTACTAATATTTAAATTTGTCCCAAATCCCTTGAACAAACCCTTCCAAAAAACTTTGTATCTCTGTTTGAAACTATTTCCTTGGGCACTCCATGTATCCTAACAACTTCTTTCATATAAATTTCTGCAATATTTGATGCCTTGTGTGTAGTCTTTACTGGAATAACATGCGTTGCTTTGGTCAATTTATCCACCACCACCATGATGGAATCATGCTACTTCATTGTTCTAGGAAACTTAGTAATAAAACCAACTATGACTACTTCCCACTTCCATTCCAGAATGAGCAATGGTTGTAGCAAACCTATTGGGTGTCTATGTTATGTATTTACCTTTTGGCATTCTAGAGATCTGACTATGTAATTAACCACTTCTTTCTTCATTCCTGGCTAAAAATATTGGCTTCTTACTGCTGCAATTGTATTCTAATACCCTGGGTGCCCTGCATATGACACATTATGCATCTCCTTCAACACTGCATTTTTCAGCTCTTCGGAATTGAACACATGCACCTTACCTTTGTACATGAGAATTCCATCTTCTTTCAACTCATAACAATTAAATTTATGTTGAAAGTTTCCTTGTTGTACTGTCTCTTTTATTTTTAAATAGTTCTTATCTAAATTTGTTGTTGCAACAATTCTTTCTTTCAGATCTGTTTTGTACATGTTGATGGATGCAATATGCACTTCATGAGCTCTCATGCTGAGTGCATCAACCACTTGATTTTCCTTGCCCTTTATATGCTTAATTCCGAAGTCATATTCACTCAGAAATTCCAGCCATCTAGTTTTCCTAACATTTAGTGTTGGTTGTCCAAACAAATTCTTAAGACCACATTGGTCTGTCCTTAGCTCGAATTTCTTACCCATAAGATAATGCCTCCACATTTTCAATGCATATACAATCGTTGCTAGCTCCAAGTCATGTGTAGCATAATTCCTTTCATTCTCTTTTAGTTTTATAAACTCATAGCATACCACATGGTCCTTTTGAACGAGAACTCCATCGAGTCCTTCCTTGCATGCATCGATACACACAACACAATCTTCATTTGGATCTGCAATCTTCAAGATTGGTGCACTTGTCAATATTCCCTTCAATTGTTGAAAACTCTCTTCACACTTGAAAGTCCATTCAAATTTCACTCCCTTCTTTTGCAAATAAGTGATTGGACTTGCAATCTTTGAAAAATATTTTATGAATCTTCGGTAATAACCGACAAGACCCATGAATGATCTGACCTATGTCACATTCTTTGGTGCTGGCCATCCTCTAATAGCCTCTATATTCTCAGGATCAACTTCTATCCATGTTGTTGATATTATATGCCCCAAGTAGTGAATCTTCTTTTGATAAAAGAAGCACTTACTTAGCTTATCATACAATCTATGCTCTCTTAAAACTTGCAACACCATTCTTAAATGCTGCTCATGTTCCTCTTCTGATTTAGAGTAAACAAGGATATCATCTAGGAACACAATCACAAATTTGTCTAGATATTTCCTAAACACTCCATTCATTAGACACATAAAAACTATTGGGGCATTCGATAGCCCAAATGGCACTATCGTGAATTAATAATGCCCATATATTGTTCTTAATGTTGTCTTGTTGATGTCTTCTTCCTTTATTCTTACTTGATGATAGCCTGATCTCAAGTCAATCTTTGAAAATATTCTTGCACCTTTCAACTGTTCAAACAAATCATCAATTCTTGGAAAATGATACTTATTATTTATGGTAACCTTATTAAGTTGTCTGAAATCAATACACAACCTTAAGGTTCCATCCTTCTTCTTTACAAAAATAACCGGGGCTCCCCAAGGTGACACACTTTGGCATATATATCTCTTCTTCAAAAGTTCTTCAAGATACATCTGTAACTCTTTTAATTATGGTGTGTCCATTCTGTAAGGTGTCTTAGACACTGGGGAAACTCCTGGCACTAAATCAATAGAGAAATCAATTTCTCTCTTGGGTGGAAATCCTGGAATTTTTATAAAAACATCTTCAAAATTCCTCAAGACTGGATGGTCTTCAATGCTTGCCACTCTGTCTTTGGCTGCCTCCTCCATATGGGCTGTAAACATCTAACATCCCTTCCTAAAGCTCTTCTTCAACTGCATAGTTGAAATCTCTCTAACAACTACAACTCTTGGAATGCTTTAAATCTTGCCTTGCTTCCCTTCCTCATCAAGACATGTGATTGTCTTGTTGTAACAATCTAGGATAGCATGATGTTTCTCCAACCAATCCATGCCAATTAGACAGTCATATGAACCCAATGGTATGATGTTTATATCTACCTTCGTGTTGAGTCCATTCATGTCTATTTGAAAATATTTAACCAACTCATTGATCTTTCTCTTAGCCCCTGTAGCTAACTGAACTAACCAAGATTTCTTATGCTTACTTCTTTGCAAGTGTAATATTTCCACAATTATAGCATTTATGTAACTATGGCTAGCTCCAGAATCAATTAAACTTTCTATGGGTTGGTTATCAATCTTACCTTCCACTTCGATCATGGGGGATTGATATTCTGCCTGCTTGTTGTCCAAGGCTGCATAAATGCTTGGCATGCTTCCTCCCATGTCTTCCACTATTTCAGCCTCTTGAATGTTTTGTACATTCCTCTTTCTTTATCCTTTATGAGGGCAATCCCTATATAATTGATTCCCCTCACATCCCCAACATTGAACAAGTTGTTTCCTTGGAATTTTCCCAAATGAACCTGCATTCTTTTGATCATTTAGGGATGTTTGGCCCTGTTGATTTGCTTGGGAGTTATTTCTAAAAAAGAGTGGTTTAAAACCTTTCTTCCTTTGATCCTTTTTCCCTTTCATCTTGTCATTCCAATCCTTTTGGAACACTGGCCTTCCTTTGCTTTTCTCATAAAGGTGCCTTGCTTTCCTTATGGTTTCTTCGAAGGTCTTGGGGTTATCATATTGAATCTTGTAACTATAGAAGGAGGGTAAACCACTTAGAAACCTTTGGATTTAACATTCTCATCCTTGATGAAGTTAAAATAATTCAACAATTCAAAGAATCACTTCTCATATTCCTCCATTGTCATGGTTCCCAACTTGAGTTCAAATTACTCTTTCATCTTTCTCTCATAGTAATGCTCGGAAAAATATTTCTCTTGGAAATATCCTTTGAACTGCTTCCATGAGATCCTCTTCTCATCAAGGTTCTTGGCTTGCTTAAGTTGATCCCGCCACATGCCTTCCATTCCTTGCAGGTGGTAGGTGACAATTATAGCTTCTAACCAGGATGGGTAATCATGCAACTAGAAATATTTCTTCATTTCCAACAGTCAGGCCTCTGTCTCTTCTCCTTTCCCGTGCTCACCATTGAAAGTAGGTGGCTTGATTTTCCTGAGTTCACCTTGCAAGATGTCTGTCTCAGGATTTCTTCTTTGCTTTCGAACAAGAGACACACTTGGGTTTCTCCTTGACCTCGAGCTTGCATGAGTTATTTTAGTGGACTACCTTGGAGAATGATGGCACCTGCTCATGCTTCTTGAATTCCTATCATTTCCATGATCCTCCCTTTTGCTATGGGATATCAATGATGATACTTGTCTAGCCCTAGCTACTTGCTTTGTGCCAAAATCTTTGTTAACTTGCTTATGCAACATATTTAAGTCTTGAAGTATCTCTTCTTGAGCCTTCATAATCCTTTCATTATCAGCCCTGTAGATTTGCACTTCCCTATGCAGACTTCTCACAGTGACATGATCTTGCCTATATTTTCTTCCATTTGATTCTGTCTCAACATTCCCCATGCTGACATGCATACCTCTGATCTCTTATTCATGGCTATAAGATCCTTGAGCATCTTCCATGACTCCAGTCCTCATATAAGAACTAAAATTTCTTTCTGTACCTCTAAGTCTGCAAGAAAAGTGCATGTAATAATTATTGTTAGAACATGCGTATTATAAAGCATTTCATTAATTGGAATACATGTTGTTTCTTCATCAATTTATGAAGGATACATTGCACCAATTTATTTTTTTTTTCGATTTGCTTGATGCATTCCTCCCCGAAACAACTTCCCAACCACTGAAACTTTGCTAAAATCGAGCTCTGGTTTGAAATGTATAGCCTTCCTAAGTTTTTCGAGGCGTCTTTGGCCAATGGCCATCCCCTTTGCCAGATAGAATCCACGTAGATTTGCCTCTCTCATGCCATCTGACATGGAATAGTCGTAACCTGGGTCATCATCCCCTGACGATGACGTGGTTACTGATTGCAGGGAATATCTCTCGGTCTTCGCGAGTACCAGGCCTTCATCCCCTTTGATATTCTTGTATAGGTCTACAAACCTCCCCAAATTTCTGAAGTCCTAAGGACTCCTTCCACTCCAGAATCTATAGTGGAAATTCTATCCACCCTTGGATTTGATAGTTGAGGCTTGTCTGCACTTAACATAAGGTTTGTAATTGGAAAGTGGGGTCCCACACATAATTCACGACAAATCCCATGATGCCACATGGAACCATTCAGGAACGCCACATCATCATGGCGTACGTGCCCTATCCAACTGAGGTTGGACACCACACATCAAAATTTCATCACTTCGACACTTCGGCCCTTAACACACCATCCTATATCCTCGAATATCTTGGGGTCCCAAAGTCCCTAAGTTTCGAAGTTCTAGAATTCGCTACGTACTTCAGCCTTCGTCACTTCGACGCTTTGGTGTTTAATGCATCTTCCTATATCTTGGAATCTCCCGGAGGAAGACTTTGCCGAAGTACTTATGCTATCCTCCCACTAGTTGATCGAAAGATCGAGAAAAGATCCTAGAGGATCCTAGATCTACGGTCCACATTGATTTTGAATACCTCCCCTCAATCAGACGATTAATAGTACCGCTTACTCTATCCTTCCACTATTCCTAATCTAGCGGTTGAAAGAGATCCCGAAGGATCCCTAGATCAACGACTCGCGTCACTTCCTGATTTCGACGTTCGAGGATTCCAGCCATTCCAAACTCTTTCGCACCTAGAGTGGGTCAACGCTGAATGAGCGTAACTCACATTTGACGGTCAGGAAGGAACTTGAAGATCCTTAGATCTACGACTCGTGTTACTTCACGACTTCGACATCCGGGAGTTCCGACCATTTAATACCTTTTTACTCCCGTAGTCAATCAACATTGAATTTGACTGTAACGTGTACCCAACGGTTAGGAAGGATCCTGAAGATCCTTAGATCTATGGATCACGTTACTTCGTGGTCGAAACGTTGGTATGGGTTTAATGATAGGGAAGATCCCACAATAACCAATATGAAACCGCCGATTGCCGGTCAAACTCTTTGGTAGCCGTTTCGACCAGTTGCCTTCGACGAGATTTGGATGTTGAAAAGTTATAACATCCTAGAGCTCTGGACCTCCAGAGTCCCGAAGCTTAGAAGGCTTAGCTCCTTTTTTAGCGTAGCACAAGGTTCTAGGACCCTGGTCATACACAACTTTGACAAGCCCCAGGGGGCTACGCTCTTAAATCTTATTTGAGATTTGGTTAAGTCCGTGGACTCGAAACTGAGGTCACTTGGACAAGAAAAAGGCTTGGCTCCCTTTCATGACCCCCGATTTAATCCTGGTCATTGACCCCATTAACCTTTCAAATGGTCGAATCCTTAGAAATTTTAAATTTATCATGGTGAATCTTGGTCGTCAATCATGAGATCAACACGATCTTGACTGTCGATTCTTCTGACTGCCTATAGCACTACAAGAGGAATTAAAACTTGAATTTCACTCACGTAATGGAGGATTTCTCTCTAAAATTATGTTTTTCCCCCAAATTAGTCACAAACAAAATCTACAACAATGAATTTCACGTATTCGCAACCATCTTGGCCCATACATCCTGGTGTTTGAACTGGGAGCTCTGATACCATAATGTAACATCCCACAACCCATCTCAATGACATTACGATGCATAATACTCTTAAAAATGAAATTTACGGCCAAATAATTTAATTCATTTACTGTTAGCCAATTTCCTGTAGTTTTCAGCTACGAACTACAACATATTTAGCTATTGTCTATAACCAAAAAATAGAAGCATCTACAACATGTTATTAATCAACATGAAATGAGGCTAAAAAACTCATTACAACAACATATAAACTACTACCAAATACATAGATTTCATGCACAACAATTAAACACATAATTTAATACAACAACAAGATAAAACACTTATCTTTTCACAACAATGGTGCAACCAGTTGCTTGGGACAGACGTTCCAACCAACCATAGACTGACTGTTCCAAATATCAACAATCAGTCACCCTTCAGCTGAGGCTAGCAATCCACAAAAGAGGGTGGTCTCTCACAGTCCACTCATAGCTCATAAAACTCTGAACCCAACTGATATTCTCCTACAACTATACTGATTTTCCACCATATCTCTTCTTCTTGCCCTGTCCAACCCAAGGAATATACCCCTTCACTGATCTCAATCTCTCAGGCATCCCATTCATTTATCAGGGTCTCTCTAGCACAAAAAACTAGGAATCTCACAATTGGGAACTCAAGAGAAATTGATGCTAGGAAAACTATTAGCAAACCAACAACAAACCCTTGTTGTTTTAATGCAACTCATCCAGGAGTTCACTCTTAAGTCCTGACAACCCGACTCTTCAGTTTTTTAGTGCCAATTCTCTTCAGTTACACTCCAACATTCTCTAGAACTCGCTCTCCATGGATGCATCAACTTCAATCTATGTTTCTTTCTCTCTCCTTGACTCTCATGCACAAACTTGAATAACTAAAAATTTTTGTTCCCACCCATACAAATTTCCTCTTTTTGGATTTCCTTTCTTGAATCACACTCTTCTCCAAGCTAATTGTACTCAACCCCCATGTGCCCAATAACTTTGGGATGTGACTACTCACACCCAACCTCTTACATGTATTCAATGATTGGCTTAGGGAACACTCAATCAGAAATGGGAAGGTTCATATACAAATGAAAAATTTAGGAAAATGGGTTAAATCAATATACATGGGTATTTCCCCCCTTGGCCATTATCCTAGACACTCCCCTCTCTTGTGGATTAATTTAGCCCCCATCTCTTGTCCATGTCCCCTTAACAACTAACATCACATTTTTATTAATAAAACAAGAAAATACAATTCACATATTACATTGCTTGGCCATAGCCACATGTTATATCTACATAAGCATAAATTAAACCGGGGATTATAGTGCATATGTTACAATTAGTCCTTGCCAAAGCAGGGAATATAGCAATTGGTTGCAAGTCAAAACTATGTTGAATTTTATAATTTTATAAAAAATTTCATAATGTTTTTAAATGTTTTTTAGTGTGAATATTGTAAATAAAATAAATTAGTTTTTGATTTTTAAATATTTAAAATTTTGTTTTATGATTGGTCCAGAAGAATGAAATGACTAATTTCCCCTCCTTGGAGGTGAAAATTAAAGAAAAAAAAATAGTATTAAAACAATTTATTTTAAAAAAAATCTAAAAAGTATCTCTATAAGATAGCCAAATATTGAAAAATCATTGCACTTTAAATGCAATTAGGATAGTGACATAAATGTATCGATTTTTTGGAATTCTGCCTTGATTTTCACATATTTTTAAAGCATATTTTAATCTCCAATCACTTAAGTCAATAATGACAGTTTGTAGACAAGGCTTGGTGATCAAGAATAACAGTTCTTGGAAAATTCTACTTCATTCGGTAATTTAATGCTCCAATCAATACACTATTTTAGCTATTTGTCAAATTCAAAAATTAATTTTCTAAATACATCAATATAAAACATAAACAATTGCCACAATTCTATTTCATTTAATGACATTTAAGTTAGTATTCATTGCTCTGCAAAAATGAAGAACCATACTAAATATAAACTACTGCTGGCTACAAAGGTTGATGTTGTTGTGGTGTGGTGCCATGAATAAAAATTAGTTTGTTTTCCATTCTTTTCCATTGATCCGTAGAATAAATTATTGTTTTAATTTAATAACCATTTCAACCAGAACAATGTGTTGCCAAGAAACAACAGATGTAATGAACCAACAACACTCGTATCGTTGCCAAGAAAGAACAGGTCGAAGGAACCAACAACATTCATATTACGAAAAACAAACTCCCATGAGCTAAGATCACTATTGCTATGGCATGTTGTTGAAAGCAGAAGACAAGAGCTAAGATCGCTATAGCTATAGCTATGGCATGCTGCTGAAAGTGGAGCACAAGAAATGACCGCCAGAGGTGAACACGAGAAGAAACTGAGCATGTTTTACAAATGACAGCTTCAACAAGTTCTTTGGAAGCATAAGAAAATGAACATTTTGAAGAAAAACATGTACTGATGTAAGACAAAGAAAAATTGGAAGCAAAGGTATGGAAATAAGTATGCAGTCTCAAATTTACTATTACAAAAATGGCCTTAAAAAACATCAGACATACTTTTATAAAAAAATTGCATTTTTTCATTAGAGCCTTTTTTGGTTGCATTTTCTTTGTTGGCATTAACACCTCTTTGTTGGCATGTTTACAGGCATAGTTGGCTTGTCATTGATGGAAAGAACAACAACAATGATGGCATGATTACAGGTAGAGTGTTAAATCAAGCTCAGGAGGACGAGCACAGAGCACAGAGTTGGATTTTCTAGATAGCCAAATGTTATCATGAAGGCCGCAAGGAGCATGTGCAAGATTCCTTAGAATCCATGAGTTTGTAGAAGGAATCAAAGCTCAGGAGGAATAGTGCAGAGTTGCACGCAGAGCGTAAGTGTGCACTAGGACCGCGGTTAATTCCATTGCCAAAGATCAGGAGAGATAATGTTTTTAGAAATGCAGACGAGACCCAAAGTCATCTGGACTTGCAGAGCCTTTGAGACTCAGAAATTATTCCAAGTTGGGAGGACGCATCTGCTCAGGAGGAGGAGTGACAATGGCCGTTGGATCTAAATGCGAAGTCGCGATGAGATCTGAGCATTTGGATCTGGAGGACATGTGGCGAGAGATTAACACTTCGCTGATTCACAAATTGTGAAATCTAGAGGAAGGAATGAATGCACGAGATAGGAACTCGCGAAGTCCCGAAGTACGAAGAAGTGATCTCGACCATTGAGTCACGGGAAATCTCATACCGTTGATCTGAGGTGATTGAAGTTGCGAGTTCGGGACTCAGAAGAAGGGAGGTGCTCTAAGCTACGACATCGCGAGTCGTGAAATCCCGAAGTACGGAGAATTGATCTCGATCGTTGGATCACAGAGAGATCTGGATCGTTGGTCTGGAAAAGCGCGAGTTTGGGACTCGAAAGAAGGAAGGTGCTCTAAGCTTCGACATCGTGAGCCGTGAAATTGTGAACTACGAAGAAGAGATCTGGACCGTCGATTGAGGAATGTCGTGGGCCGTTGATCAGGCACGATGAAGTTCGCGAGCTCGTGAAACACGAAGCGCTCAAATTCTTGGCCCATGGTCATAGCCATGGTCACATCGGAGAAGGTTAAGAGAGGAGCTAGCATGTTGCTAAGATCCACTTCGCAAATCACGAGCTGGGAGTTTCGAGGCAACTCACAGTAGGAAATCGTGATACACGAAGTCACGAAGCACCCAAGAGGTTAAGCCCTGGGTTAGAGCTAGAGGTCACAACATTGAAGGATTAAGGGAGGAGCTAGCACGTCATTAGGCTTCACATCGAAGATCACCGAGATCATGAAGCTCCCTTTTGATTAGCGAGCGAACACAACCAGTGGTCATGTGGAGAGATAATAAAGGAAGGAGATAGTGTTGCTAGGCTCCACTTCAGAGTTTCACGAGTTGGGAAAATCAAGGCAACTCGCAGATGAATATACAATGCACGAAGTCATGAAGCACTTTTTTGATAGGCGTCTGGTCACCACCGTGGTCACGTGAAAGGAAGGGGCTTAGCTAGAAAATCTAGCACCCAATGTGTAGTTTTTCTTAGGAAGGGAAAAGGCGCCAAAGAAATGAGCGCGCGGAGGGTCCCTCTGTAATTGCCATAACAGACTGTGGATAACTTCCAGAGAAGGTGAAGAGTTGCGTGGATGACGTGGTAGATTTCTTGGCGTGATAAAAACGCTAAACAAAGAAGACGAAGGGTCGCACTGCCAGAGAAGCCAAAGAATCTTTGGACAACGAGCAGTGATGACGAACAGTTACAACATAAACACTAGAGAAGATGAAGAGTTCTAATGATGATCAGGCAGAGGACTCGATGTGTGAATGTCATTCAGAACAGAGAAGAGAGGCAGTTTTCTTTTATAGTTACTGCATGTGGGAAGAAGGAGGCGGTGCAGAGGACCAGAAGAGTATATAAGAGATGGAGTGCATAGAATGAACTGATGCTACAGAGTATGAATTCTAGGAGAAAAACTGAACAAAGAGGTTGTTATGTGTGGAAGAGAACACTGATACAGGCAGAGTAGAGAAGTGTAGCAGAACAATGATGAGATTGGTAAGCCATTGATAAATATTGTATCACTGTAATAGAGTCCAAAAAGAAAAGATTTATATTGCAGGGTGGTAGGGAGGTTCTAGGGAGGATTGTTGTCCTAGGAGGTTCAAGTGGGTTCTTGAACACATGAAGTTGTAGCTTCCATCTTGTTGCAGCCAACAAAACCAAGGCGATAGGGTGGTGCAAGGGAGAACCATTGTTCTCTGTTATGCAGCTTGATGCCTACATGACTGGAAGTTGGTGCTTCCATCTAGTTGGTTCTGGAACACTTAGGGAGTTGGTGCTTCCTTCTATTGGGTGATAGAGAAACCAGGGAGTTGGTGCGTCCTTCTAGTGGGTGCTAGAGAAACCAGAGAGTTGGTGTTCTCAACAAGTTGCAGCTTGTAAAACAGAGGTGGTAGCCTCACAATGAGTTGGTTCCCATAAGAATGATAATGTACAGAAAATAAAGAGTACTTATCATATCAATAAGAAGAGGTTTTTCCCTTTATGGGTTTCCTTAGGAATATATGTCTCTGTGTGCTTCATGTGTCTGATTGATGTTGAATACTCTATTGCTTACTTCCCTGCATTATTTTGATAATCATTGAGTGTTCTGTAATGAGTTTAAAATGGTTATAATTGTTCAAGCACATTAACAACTGATTAACCCCCCCCTCTCAGTTGTCTAACAATTGGTATCGGAGCTGGTTCCTTTTATCTAAGGGTAGATCCTAGAGCTTAAACATGACTAGCCATGAAGGAACTTCAACCAATAAGGCTCCCCTGTTCAATGGAACAAACTTTGCCTTCTGGAAAGTTAGGATGAGAACCTACATAATGGCTTTAGGTGCAGATGTATGTGGAAAGATAGGCCACTTTGCATCTAAATGTCTACACAAGAAGAAGGACTAGAAGTCTGAAGGTGAAGAGAAGTATAAATCCAAGAGATTTGGTAAAAATAAAAGTTTATGTGTAAACAATGATGACTGTTCAGGAGACACAGATAGTGATTATGATTGTAAAGATAAGATTAATGAGTTTATGCTTATGGCCAAAGAGGATTGTGATAATAAAATCACATGAAGTGATGTTAATGATGAAAAATTTGTGGTTGACTTGGAAGGTGAACTGATCAGTGCTCTAAAAGAAATTGACAGACTCAGATTTAAGAAGAAAAAACAAAAACAATTGCTAATATAGTTCGAGAAAGACAGAAAAAAATTTGATGAAGACTTTTCCCTGCTAAAAATAGAATTAGAAGAGGCAAAGAAAATAGAGGACATTATGAAACAACAATTATCAGAGAAGAAAGCAAGATGTGAAGCCTTGGAAGAAGAGGTAGTAAAAACTAGAAAAGAGATGGAGAAGTTTAAAGCATTGTATCTCGATAATATTCCAAGCATTAAAGCCTCAGAAGGATTAGCCACCATTCTGAATCAGCAAAGGAATCCAAATTTGAAAACTGGTTTGGGTTATGAAGAAGGATCAAGTAGTGGTCATCCAAGCAACAAAGAATCCATAAAGTTTGTCAAATCTACATTCATTGACAACAACAAATATTGAGAAACAAAGGAAGATAATTAGCCGCCAAGGAAGAGTGAAAGAAAAAATACCAGAACTGAAACTATAGAACAAAGAAATAATACACCCTCTGCTCAAAGAAATCATCAGCATGGAAGAAATCGACTTTCTTAAAGAAGACAACCATTTTCCAGGTACAAAGGAATTTTCTATGGATATTGTTTTTTCTGTTTTAACTTTGGTCACAAAGTTGTAAACTGTTCTTTAAGATTTAGATATGAGAAATCAAGACACTCAAGGAATAGATATCTGCCACAACAAAGAATGAGACAACCAAGTAACAAACAACCATAGACTGCAAATCATGTGATGGCTGGGAAAATGACACAGGTTAAGCATAACAATTGTTATGTTCCTTTATTCAATGAACCAAAATGTTACACCTGCCATGATTATGGACATAAAGCTGGAGACTGTCGCTTTGAATCCCTGTACTGAAAATGTCAAGGTTTGGAAGAAGAAAGAAAATGACAAGTGTGGATTAGTGTTGTCAACTAAAAGACAAAAGAACCTCTGGTATATTGACAGTGGATGCTCCAAACATATGATGGGAGACAAAAGTAAGTTTCTATCTCTAAGTGAAAGCAAATCAGGAAATGTAACCTTTGGAAATGATGCTCTAGTTAAAATCAAGGGTAAAGGGATGGTGAGTTTGAGTAATGGTAAAGGAAAATCCCAGGATGTTCTACTTGTAGATGGGTTGAAACATAATTTTATCAGTGTAAGTCAAATGTGTGACAGAGGATGTGAAGTGGTGTTCACTTCCAAATATTGTAAGATAAAGTCTGTAAATTCAGGACAAGTGGTGGCTAAAGGCATAAGGACAAATAGCACTGTATATGTGTTGAAAGAAGATAGATAAGAGTGTCATCTAAGAAAACATTATGAAAACTGGTTATGGCATAGGAGACTTGGACATCTAAACTTTGACCACTCAATCAAGCTCAAAAATCTTGAGGCAGTAAAAGATCTTCCAAGAATATCAAAGCCACAAGATTTCGTGTGTAAACCCTGCTAAGTAGGAAAGATAACTAGGACACAGTTTAAATCCAAGAGATCTACTTCAACAAAAAAACCACTCCAATTAGTTCATACGGATTTATGTGGACCATCAAGACATGAAGGCACAGGGAAGGAAAACTACTTCATGTTGATCATTGATGATTACTCCAGACTCACTTGGGTTGCTTTTCTCAAAGAAAAAGCTGAAGCATTTGAGAAATTTAAAATATTTAAGGTCTTAACTGAGAATCAAACAAACAACAGGTTAAAGGTAGTAATATTAGACAGAGGAGGAGAATTTAGGTCAAGTGATTTTAAGGAATTCTGTGATAAACATGGGATCAAGAGAGAATACACAATCCCAGGAACTCCACAGCAAAATGGAATAGTTGAGAGGCAAAACAGAAGAGTTCAACAAATGGCCAGGTCAATGATGAATGAGAAGAACATTGGTCAAACCTACTGGGTAGAAACAATACATGCATCATTCCATATTCTTAACAAATCCCACCTCAGACCACATAGTGAGAAGACACCTTATGAACTATGGTATGGAAGACCTGCTTCAATCAAACACTTCAAAGTCTTTGGGAGTAAGTGATACATAAAGAATAATAATGAAAAACTTGGCAAGTATGATGACAGGGTTGATGAAGGCATCTTCTTAGGATATGCTACCTATAGTAAAGGATATAGATGATTTAATAAAAAAGTGCATAAATTAGTTGATTGCATTGATTTAAAGGTTGATGAAGGAGTCCCAGTAAGAGAGGTGAGAAATATTGAGCATGCTACAGATGATATAGTTGAAGTTGAAGATGAACAGGTCCAAGAATCAGAAAAAGAAGACTCTGAGTCAGATGAAGATGCAAATACTTAGGCAGACTCAAATCAACAGACAATATCAAATCCTTCCTCTAGAATCACTCAATAGAATCATCCTGCAAGTCAGATAATTGGTGAGAAAGACAAAGGTGTACAAACTAGTAGAAGGATAATCAAAGACACTGAGAAATCACATATAGCCTTCATATCAATGGTGGAACCCAAGAACTTTAATGAAGTCAGTAAAGACGTAAATTAGTTAAAATCAATGAATGAGGAATTATACCAGATTGAAAAGAATGACACTTGGGAACTCGTTCCTAGGACATCAGATAAAAATGTAATAGGATCAAAATGGGTCTACAAAAATAAGATGAATGAGCAAGGAAATATTGTAAGAAATAAGTTCAGATTGGTCTGCAAAGGATATGCTCAAATAGAAGGACTAGATTTTGATGAAACATTTGCACCCATAGCAAGATTAGAAGCTATTAGAATGTTTCTTTCCTATGCTTGTTATAAACAGTTTAAAGTATATCAAATGGATGTCAAGTCATATTTTCTAAATGGAGACCTAAAAGAAGAAGTCTATACAGAACAACTAGAGGGTTTCCAACTGTCAAATAACCCTGACTTTGTCTGCAAGCTGAAGAAAACCTTATATGGGTTGAAACAAGCTCCTCGTGCCTGGTATCACAGACTAGATACATATCTTCAAGACAAAGGGTTCAAGAGAGGAACAATTGACAACAATCTATATATCAAAACAGAGGGTAATGATTTTCTCATTGTGTTGGTGTATGTAGATGACATCATCTTCGGTAGTAATAATGCTTCATTGGTACAATGGTTTGCTTCTGCTATGCAGTCTGAATTTGAAATGTATATGATAGGGGAACTATCATTTTTTCTTGATCTGCAAATTACTCAGAGGTCTGAAGGAATATTTCTTTCTAAGGAAAAGTATCTAAGAGAAATGTTGAAAAGGTTTCAAATGGAAGATTCTAAACCTATGAGCACACCTATGGTAACTGGATGTAAGTTAAGAAAGGATGATGACTCACCTAATGCTGATCAGAGTTCATATAGGTCTATGATAGGAAACCTATTGTACATCACACCATCCTGTCCAGACATAATGCATGTTGTTGGAATGGTAGGAAGGTATCAGTCTACACCTAAACAGATTCATTTGTTAGCTGTCAAAAGAATATTTAGATACTTGAAAGGAACAATGATCTATGGCCTATGGCATCCTAAAAATAAGAATTTTCAACTATCAGTCTATTCAGATGTTGATTGGGCTAATTGCGTGGATGAAAGGAAAAGCACGAGTGGAGGTGCATTCTTCTTAGGAGATTCCCTTGTAGCATGGTTGAGCAAGAAGCAAGGTTCCATTTCCTTATCAAATACATAAGCTGAATACATTGCTATTTCCACTTGCTGTACCCAAGTATTGTGGATGATTCAGACACTTATAGACTTGGCGGTAAAATATACTGCACCGATCCAAATTCATTGTGATAATACTAGTGCAATTAGTGTATCAAAGAATCCTGTCTTTCACTCCAAGACCAAGCATATACCCATCAAGTATCACTTCTTGAAGGAACAAGTAACCAACTCTATGGTTTCTTTGCATTACATTCCAACCACAGAGAAAATTGCAGACATATTTACTAAACCACTAGCTAGGACACCATTTGAATATCTCTGTCAGAAGCTGGGTGTCATCCCTTCTCTCACCTAAGAGAGTCCATCCTATCAGGGGTAGTTTGCATTGGTTGAATATTTGATACCTTCGAAAAGTCCTGCAACAGCTCAGGGGGAGCATGTTTTCTTTGACATTGATGTCAAAGGGGGAGAAAAGGTGTGGTCTGGATGCTACAGTTGGAGGTCTAAGTAGAACAGTACCGTCTTTCAGGGTTGCCATCGATGCTAAAGGGGGAGATTGTTGGCATGTTTACAGGCAGATTTGGATTTTCATTGATGGCAAGAACAACAACAACGATGGCATGATTACAGGCAGGGTGTGAAATCAAGCTCAGGGGGACGAGCATAGGGCACAAAGTTGAAGTTTCCAGATAGCCAGAGGTTATCATGAATGTCACAAGGAGCATGCGCATGATTCCTTAGAATCCGTGAGTTTGCAGAAGGAATCAAATCTTAGGAAGAATAGTGCAAAGTTGCACATAGAGCGCAAGTGTGCATTAGGGCCGAGGTTAATTCCATTGCCAAAGATTAGGAGAGATAACATTCTCAGAAACGGAGACGAGACCCAAAGTCATGTGGACTCGTTGAGCCTTTGACACTTATAAATTCTTCTAAGTCAGGAGGAAGCGTCTTCTCAGGAGGAGGAGCGAAAGTGGCCATTGGATATAAATGCGAAGTCGTGATGAGATTTGAGTCGTTGGATCCAGAGGACACATGGCGAGAGATCAACGCTTCATTGATTCACAAATCATGAAATCCAGAGGAAGGAATGAATGCACAAGACAGGAACTCGCGAAGTCCCGAAGTGCAAAGAAGTGATCTCAATCATTGAGTCACGGGAAATCTCAAACCATTGATCTGAGGTGATTGAAGTCATGAGTTCGGGACTCGGAATAAGGGAGGTGCTCTAAGCTATGACATCGTGAGTTGTGTAATCTCGAAGTATGAAGAAGTGATCTCGACCGTTGGATCAGAGAGATATCTGGACCGTTGGTCTGACAAAGTGCGAGTTATGGACTCAGAATAAGGGAGGTGCTCTAAGCTCCTATATCGCGAGTCGCAAAATCGTGAAGTAGGAAGAAGAGATCTAGACCATCGAATGAGGAATGTCGTGGGCTATTGATCAGGCACGACGAAGTTCACGAGCTCGCGAAACGCGAAGTTCTCGAATACTTGGCCCGTGGTCATAACCATGGTCACATCGGCGACGGTTAAGAGAGGAGATAGCATGTTGCTAAGCTCCACTTCACAAATCGCGAGTTGGGAGTTTCAAGGAAACTCAGAACAGGAAATCGGGATACACGAAGTCACGAAGCACCCAGGAGGTTAAGCCTCGGATCAAAGCTGGAGGTCACATTGTCGAAGGATTAAGGGAGGAGCTAGCACATCTCTAGGATCCACATCGGAGATCGCTGATATTGCAAAGCACCCTTTTGATTAGCGAGCGGTCACAGCTAGCAGTCACGTGGAGAGAGAATAAAGGAAGGAGCTAGTGTTGCTAGGCTCCACTTCGGAGTTTCGCGAGTTGGGAAAATTGAGGCAACTTGCAACTGAATATACGATCCACGAAGTCGTGAAGCACCTTTTTTATAGGCGTATGGTCACCGCCATGGTCACATGAAAGGAAGGGGCTTAGCCAGAAAAGCTAATGCCAATTGTGTAGTTTTTCTCAGGAAGGGAAAAGGCGCCAAAGGAATGAGCGTGCGGAGGTTCCCTCTATAACTGTGAGAACATATTGTGGATAACTTCCACAGAAGGTGAATATTTGCGCAGATTATGTGGTAAAGGTCTTGGTGTGATAAAAATGTAGAACAAAGAAGACGAAGGGTCACACTGCCAGAGAAGCCAAAGAATCTTTGGACAATGAGCACTGATGATGAATAGTTACAGCATAAACGCCAAAGAAGACGAAGAGTTCTAATGATGATAAGGCAGAGGACTTGGCGTGTGAATTTCATGCAGAAAAAAGAAGAGAGGCAGTGCTCTTTTATAGTTACTTCATGCAGGATGAAGGAGGCGGTGCAGAGGACCAGAAGATTATATAAGAGACACAATGCATATAATATATAGATTGTTTTCAATTGTTCCTCTCTGTTGTCAATTGTCAAGTGTCTGATCTCAGGCTTCACTTTGGTGAATGCTTCTTCTGGAGTAATGTTCTTTAGGATCTGATGAGGGCTACGGTTTTGAACATATATTGTTGTCATACATGCTTATGCCCATAGATTCACGGGTAGACTCTGATCATGTATCATTGCTTTAGTTACTTCAATGATGGTTTTTTTCTTCCTTTCAGTAACCCCATTTTGTTGATGATTGTACAGAACTGTGAGCTCCCTCTTGATCCCTGCTTCAATACAAAAACTGATGAATTCTTTTGAGGTGTATTATCCTCCATTGTCTGATCTCAATACTTTGATTTTTCTTCCGGTCAGGTTTTCAACCTGAGCTTTGAATTCTTGGAATTTGGCAAGGACTCCATCCTTGTTCTTCAGAAAGTAAATCCAAGCTTTCTTGGAGTGGTCATCTATGAAGAGTACATAGTAAAAGTACCCATTTAAGGACGCAACACTCATTGGCCCACATACATCTGAATGTATCAAGTCCAAGATTTCCTTGGATCTATTGTCACTGCTAGGAAATGATCCTTTAACATTTTTGCCAAGGGCACAACCTTTGCACCCACCTTCATGTTGGATCTGGATCTCTAGTAGACCTGTTACCATTTTCCTTAGAGCTGGAAGAGCTCTATAATGAATGTGAGAAATTCTTCTATGCCATAAATCACTTAGGTTGATAGTGTCATGTAGTAAGGCTTGAACTGGTTTGATTTTAAGCTTGTATAAGTTTTTATCTCTGATGCCAATTACTTTGGAAGAGTTGATGTGTGAGTCTTTGTGCCATGCAAGGACTCTTCCTTCTGAGAAAGTAATTTTGTAACCTTTGTCTTCAAGGGCCGAAATAGAGACAAGGTTTCTCTTCATTCCCGGTACATATAAAACCTCTTCCAATTTGAGCTACATATCTGAATCTAGTTGGAAGGTGGAGGTTCCAACTCCTCTCATGTTATATCTAACATCATCTCCAAGGACAACATGTAGATGTGTCTCTTCCTCAATGAAGTGTATTAAATGATTTCTAATACCAGTCATGTGCCTGAAGGCACCACTGTCAATAAGCCAAGTATTGTCATTGATAGGAACCATACCTGAGAGTGTTGAGATGTTGATGTCTTCATTGCTTTGAAGTTTTGTGCTGAGCTTGATTCCCATTATGAAATTGCTCATCTTCACAAACCCTTGTCAACTAGGCTAGAAAACCTAACGGCTAGGATAGGCTAGCACTTTTAGGTTTTGTTGGGCTTATGACTGCCAACAATAAGCCTTTAAAGATGATAGCTTCTTCAAGAAATTCTCAAAAATGTAATTCAGAATTTTCTGCAGAATTTTGACGAAACCCTAGAAACCCTTAGGGTCAAAATTTTGAAAATGCCCGGAATTTATATCTGAGACTTGCTGGAGGTACACTAAACGAGGTCATACCCTTCTAAGTCTTTTTCAATCCAAGCATCCAAGTTTTGAGGGGTGAAACTTCTCTGAAAAGGAGGTTGTACGGATTTTGTGGAAACCCTAGGAGGGTCGTACGGTTTTTGCAAATGAGAGAGTAAAGGAGATGGAGAAAGCTTGTGTAATGGGATCTTCAAGACTTATGCTCTGATACCATGTTGATTTTTCATAAGCTAGTTTAATCATGTAGTTCATTTCAATTTCATCATGTCTTAACCATAAATAGGAATGTTGCAACAACCAAGATCACAAGAAAAAACACCATGCACAAGTACACAAGATATATCCTGGGAAACCCTTTTCAACAAGGGAGAAAAACCCAGCCAAATCCTTTTCTATATTCTTCAAGAGAAAGACCTTTCACCACCAAGAATGACTTAGCACACAAGAGAGTGCTTAAGCCCTAGAAGACTAGCGCCTAAGAAAGGTGCACACCTTTTGCAAAGAGAAGTACTTGCTGAAATTTCCAAAACACACAAGAAGGATATGATTCTACAATGGAGAATCATCTCCTACTTATATTAGACTTTGACCAATTTACAAGGGTGTCTATTGACACAACATGGCCGACCTCTCTAAGTCAAACATACTTATTATTATATTTATTATTATAATTAATATTCACAACATTAATTATCTTGTTTATATTAGTCATATTAACATAGGGCCGACCTGTACCCTTTACATAATAACTAGGGTTACAGGTAGGTGTGACTCTTGACCAATATATAACAAAGGATATGATACACCCACTAGGGGCACATCCATATGGATGTCATGACTTTGATTCACTGCATTACACAGATGAACCAGGTCTTCACACGTTCACCCATGCTCGTCCACGGGCACGCCCACTCTACAGATCTGCTTTCCCACTGCCACCGACAGGAGAATCATCTGGAGTATTCTCGTCAACTCTGGTACTCAGAGGAGGCTATCACATCATCTTCATTTTTGTTCACAGGACGATGTGCCCAACAATTTTGGGATTTCTCACGTTCACCTTGTGTTCAGCCACATGCTCGTCCTAACTCAACAGATCGCTTTTCCACCGGATAATCATCTGAAGTTCTTCTCACTCATGTCATGGAGGAGGTCATCTCTACGTTCCAAGCTTTGTCCAAGGCTGGAACCACGAACCCTTCTTAGGGGCTTTCTCTCAGGTTTGTAAGTTGAGGGAAAGGCTTCACATAGCTGCTATGTTCCACATCTCACAGGTTTGTAAGCTGGAGGATGTCTCCTATAACTGCATTCATCAACAATAAACACGTCCTTGTTTGGATGCTACTCGTCCCAACAATTTTTCATGATGACCATTTAGCAAGTGCATGGAAGCCAAAGGTAAGTGGATTTGGGAGACATCTATATTGATAAATTTCTTATCTAATTTTTTTGGTATTACCTTCCGATGTAAGTTACACAATAAATACATTTATAGATTATAATCTCCATGTGGATGCCATTATCTATTAATTTCCTTATGAAGATTCAGATAGATTCCACTACGATTCCACTCGTGATGAGATTTAAGTTGTAATTGAATTCTAATAATAGAAAATAACATGATGCAATCATAACAATCAAATAAAAAGCTTTTATAATCCACTCTCTTTAATAATATTTAATCTTGTCTAAAATGTGACATATTTCCTATATATATAGAAATGAGATTCTTTCATATTGAAATCAGATTATTTATTTATGTTGTCTAAATTGTGATTGACATATTATATATATATATATATATATATATATATATATATATATATATATATATGAATGAGATTATTTCATATTGAAATCATTATTTATTTATGTGAGTTGATGAAGCACATCCATTCTAAAATGTATATCCACTCCAAAACACTATTAAAAAGGTTGGGAAAAATTAAAATTATCATATGTTATACTATATTTTTGCTTTATAAGGAAATTTACCTAAATTTCTCTGAAAAGTTGTTTGCTGTATAGAAACATATACCACCACATATTTAAAAGATGGACTTAGATAACATTTAATCGTGTTTAAGATGTGATTCATAGTGCATCTATATATGAATAAATTACATTGAAATCAGAGTATTTATTTATGTGAATTGGAGTACATATCCATTCCAAAATACTAAGAAAAAGATGAGAAAAAAATAGCACTTTTGATTAATTTTATAACATAATCACATACAATCATTTTGCTTTACAAAAAAAATTTAAATTTCCATATAATCTGTGTAGATTATGTGGACATAGGGTAATGAGCATAACAAGCAAGCTGAGATGCTAAGGAATAAAGGTAATAACTGATACACCGAAAACATGGTCGAAGCCTTAAAAAATTTGAAAATGGTTGAAAAGTCGTGAAAAGTTAACATAAAGAAAATTATAATCCCTTGAGAGGAACTAATAAAATTATACTTACATCATGATATTTATTTATTTTAAATGGTTTTAAGTTTCCAACTAAACAATAATAATATTTGACATAATTTTAAACTTATCCACTCAAAACTATATTTACTTTGCTTGCAAATGGGGTTTTGATTTTTAAGTTCACCTACTCAACACTTAGAGAGGTTGACAAGGTGTAAGATATTTAGTATAGTTTTATTTTTGTTATGGTTTTTCTTTCTTTGTTCATCCAAAAGAATATAAGAAAAAATAGATTTAAATTTTAAGTAAAATTAATAAAAATAAAAATAAAAAACTAGAAATAGATGTAAGATTTAAATAATATTAGAAAATTAAATTATTTTAGATATAAGATTTAAATAAGATTAGAAAACTAAATTATATCTTTTTTATAAAAAAAACAGACTTAAGATTTAATTAAGATTATAAAACTAAATATAAAAAGTAGATGTAAGTTCTATATAAAATTAATAATTATAAAATAAAATAAAAATCAATATGTAAAGTTTAAGTAATATTAATAAAATAAATGATCTTAAAAATTTATATTATACAAATTGAAATAAATTAATATCTTTATTTTGATAATAAGTTGGGGATTTAGATGATGATTTTTTGGAGTGGTAAAGGTTACTTAAAAATTACAAATAATGAATTGTGAAAACTCATCATTTTGCATTAGTTGGAAGGAAAATTTTAGGCATTAAATTTAGCATGTGGGTTAATTTTTTATATTTTTTCTCAATTTTTTTTTGTTAATATCCGTTTTTTTCTATAAAATTCTTAGAAAATTGAATATTTTTACAAAATTATCACCAAACATTTTATATCTTACATATTAAGGGCTAGTAAGATGCACCAAAGGTTTCTACATTTTAAGATAAATTTTCATCCTTAAAATTATCCCTGATTAGTTGTTGTGAAAACTCATTATTGTCCATTAATTATTGTGAAAACTCATCATTGTTCATTAATTGTTGGGGTTCATTTTGATGGTCTTATACTCTATGTGTTGTTTTTCTATGTAAGTTTTTATCTATTGTTGACATGGTTACCTAGTGATTTCCACCTAGGTGGGATTGAACACTTTAAATTGATAATTACCTAATAATTTTCAACTGAGTGGGATTGAACACTTTAAATTTACATTAGTCTTTAATTTGTAAAAAATTAGTTGAGATTTATAAAACTAAAAATCAACTCAGTTGTTAATAATAATGTAAACTAAACGCTTGATGTGAAGAACACTTACTCATCATAAGTAAAGAAATAAACAACAAAGCATAGAATCAATGAATTAACCAAAAAGTGTTGAAGCATTCTTAATTATAATGTGAGGATTGGACTAGTTTGTTGTAGAATAAACCATTAATACATAAAGTGTTTTGATATATTAACTTAAGCAATTCACTTGCTATATTAAGTTAAGCAATTAAGTGAAGGAACATTGGTACAAACATTTAGTAACTAAAGGAATGCGAATGATAACCATGGAGATTGGTTGAGTTGTATAATCGATTGCCATTAAAAAAACGTGTACAAATTGAGTAGAGATTCTTAACAATGTGGGGAAGCATTATAACTCAAAACGTGGAGGAATGATTGTGGATTTTAATCTTGTAAAGGAATACAAAGATAAAGAGACCCTACCATATATGAAGATGTATGTAATTAAAATTTACCCATCCTAATTTTAGGATTCATTCACTCACAATTTAAAAATATTCTAGTGACATATTTATATATATCAAAGAAGAAGAATCAATGATTAAGAGAGGACCATCATCTTGATGGTGAACATCGTGCACATTAAACATTGAAATTAAACAAGGATGATATTGTCTTGTTCATTGCAATTAGGTCAAATGGGGTGTGTGTGGACTTGGTTAAACTTGATCACCCAATAAGTCATATGTGACAATCCTCTAAGTTGTGACATGATATTGTTGAGGACCATTGGGTTGTTGCTGAAGTGACATACCAAATATTTTGTTGTTTTATCAGTTAAGTTGGTGCAAGGTGGATCGTGCATTGATGATGAATCATTATTATGTTGAATACCACGTAATGGTTAATATGTGCAAAGGGTCAAATGCAACAAGAAACAAGTGGTAGTTGTATAAGAGTGTTGGTCCTAACATATGCTAAAATTTGACACATTTGAAGTTAAAAAATGTAACATCCTCGTTTTTAATCCCCATTTTAGCGATGTATAATGTAAATATGACATATGACCGTGGGCCAAGCGATGTAATATGTAAACATTGTATATCGAAAATAATAAAAATAAATGTATCATTGACTGTAGACGAACACAAACAAAGTAATGAGGGCTAGGTTTCCACAAGAGAGGGGGGTCCACGAGAGAATTATTCATGTGTATTAATCCCAACCCACTTTCTAAAATTATTATTGTGCATGAAACTTCTAATTTCTTTTTTAGTATATCAAGGCCCCAATCATTGAATACATGTAAGAGAGTTGGTGTGAAAAGTCACTTTACATAGTTATTGAGAGCATGGGCCTGAGTACAATCAACATTGGGGAGTGAGAGAGTCAACATACATGGTAAAAGAGAAATTCGAATGGGTATTGTAGGTAGTTTTTACATGCAATTTTTGGGACAACAAGGGAGAGTTGAATGTGGGATATTGAAGGAAACCATAGTGGGGTTTGTGGGCAACTTGTTGGAGTTGTAGATGCATGAAAAAGTAGACTATTAGGCTTGTAGAGTGAGATTTATGTATGAGAAATTACTCTAGAGTAGTGGACTTGTTGTTGTGAGAGTTTCTTGTGACAATTGTAATTCCCTTGATCTAGATGGATATTAGTGGCCACCCACCTATTCCAACTGGCTCAAAATAGTCTTTTGACAACTTACTATTTTTAGCAGTTTTTCAGTTCCTAAACTTACGGGGCCATTTTGAGGGCCTAAATGAAGTTTTATTGGGATCAAGCACCTCAACGATGGCCAAAGGCTTCGATTGAGCTCCCAAAATGAATCTCCTCAATGATGCCTTTCCAACGAGCTATCGTGCACCCCAAATGGAGATTGTATGTCAAAGTTACACCCCCGGGAAGTTGATACACCAAACTACCCAAAACGGGGTCCACAAAATTGTTGGCTTTTCATTGTTTGGGGTTAGGGTTTTGGATTTTATTTATGTTAAAAAGGCCTTTAGAGCCTCATTGTAATCATCTTATTGGGAATGTGAGTAGCCATCATATCTCTTCTCAGAGATAAGATGCCACCATTCTAGCGAGTCTTTCACTCTGTATTTCTACAATTTTGTACATTTCGCTCAGGAATAGAAATTGTGTATTATTGCATCTCTATGTTTATATCTCTGATATATTTATTTTATATTGTTGGATATCTGATACATTTCTCTACATTTATTTATTATATCTCCACTCACATTTCATGCCAAAAATAATTTGGATCACCCCTGGAGTCCCCACCAAGAGAGATTCCTAGTCAACTTATGTTGGAGCCTTGGAGGGAAGTAGGAAGGCCTAAGGAATTGCATGCAGAGAAGGGGGATCCCATTCCTTGGGTTGTGTTGGTTGGGGGGAAGAGAGTTGGTGGATTGGGATAGTTGTAGGAAAACTAGCTCGTTGTAAGTTATATTGGGTTGTGAGTGGACAATAGGGAGACATTTTCTTGTGGATTCACAGTCCAGATTAGGGGTGACTTGTTGCTGAGATTTGGAGTAGCAAGTCTATGGTTGGGAGGAATGTCTGTCCTCTGTAGTTCATTGTACATTTGGTTAAAAAGATAAGGGTTTTATCTCAGTTTCACGGTTTTTATTTGTTGTGTATTTACTCTAATTTTTGAGCAATTATATGTTGTTGTGTATGAGTTTAATTGGCTACATTTATCTTTTATAAAAGATATAAACTGCATGAGAGTTTTAGCATGCTGCATGCATTTTAATTTAACGAGTATTGGATTTTATTTATTTATTTTTATGGGTTTAGTAGTGGAAGCACTATAAATAAAAATAAAAATATAAATTATAAGCACATTGATGCAAAAATCACTTAGACCCTCGACAAGATTACTAGCATTGTATTAGTTATACATAGTGTGTCCCCAAATTACTTATATATTGTGGCCCCAAACTTCTTTATAGAGTTGAATTATATATATATATATATATATATAAAGTTGTTTGCAGTTTGGTTTCATGGTAGATTGATGAGAATTATTATTGTTCAATTTTTAAGAAGATTCAAAATGATTTTGTCCTTGTTAAAAATTGGGTAATTTATGTTATATATCTCTTTGTTAGGTTGTAGTTTAATTTAACTTGGAAGAATGCTTGTAACAATGATATAGATTAAATTTTTGGTAGCTAAACTTGCTCAAGTGTATATATCTTTTAGGTGAAACAATATGACCTCTCTATTATTTTTGTCGTAGTCTATCTGTTCTACATTTTGGCCCTTTTTCGGGGATTTTTTTTTGTTTAATTTTTCCTGAAATTCGACGAGAAAGTGTTGGATATGCAGTTTGAGTGGCTAAGTTTGTATAATCTGAGTGCCCCAGGGGTTTTTCAACACACTAAATCCATTTATGCATTCATAAATACAATTTAAACAACAACAAATTACGATGTCGTCGAGATTTATGTTGTCGTATTTTGACAAAAAATGAAAAAATGTAGAACAGTTAGACAATTGATCCAGGAGGATCTCGGTGGCCACCCACCTATTCCAACTGGCTCAAAACATTTTTTGGCAACTTACTATTTTTAACAGTTTTTTGGGTCACAAACTTTCGGGGCTATTTTGAGGGCCTAAACGACATTTTTTTTCACGATCAGACACCTCAATAATTGCCAAATATTTTGACTGATCACCCTAAATGAAGCTGCTCGTCATGACCTTTCCAACGAGCTATTGTTTTCCCTAAACATATATAGTATGCAAAAGTTATGACCCCATAAAGTTGATGTACTAACTTACCCCAATGGGGCCCACATGACTTTTGGCTCTTCATCTCCTAGGGTTAGGTTTTTGGATGTCTAGGGTGTTGGCATTCATGTTTATTATCAAAAGGCCTTCAGAGCCTCATTGTACTCATCTTCTTGCGAATGAGCGTAGCAGTCACATCTCTTCTCAGAGATAAACTGCCACCATTCTAGCAAGCTTGTTTTGAGTCTCCATTTTACAGTTTTCAACATATTTCTTATTTAATAGAAGTCAAGTTTTACTGTATCTCTATTATTGTTCACTGTGTCTCTATGTTAATATTATAATCTGTGTTTTCATTTCGTTCCGCTCATAAATCCATATTAGTGGTATCAGAGTGGTATGCTCCTTGTCGTTTTTAAGTGCATGTCCTCGACGCGGTCAGGGTATAGAGAGTTGGGTCTCGAGCTTGTTTCTCTTGAGGACAACTGTTCTTGCATGCCCAAGAAATCGTCCATGGCGACTGAAAAAAAAAGACGACGAAACATGAGATCCTTTGAAAATATTTCTCAAGGAAGCCCTTGAGCGACAAAGGAATGAGATGATGGACAACTTTGCACAAATCCTTTGACGACTGTCGACAAACGACGCATCCACCTCAAACGAAGGCGCCGCCCCATTCAAGGTACAAATCAATTTTTATATTCATATATTTGAAGGTCAACTAGATGCAACTATCGTAGATAAATGGTTAAACCTTCTAGAAGGGTATTTTTCTGTCCACAACTTTTTCGATAGAGAAAATATTAAATTTGTGTTCCTCAAGGTTATCCCCCATGTCATATATTGGTGGTAGACTTTTTGTGAGCAAAAGGAAATAGAGGGATCCGCATTGTTTACAGTTGCACCCATTTGGGGTTCCTTCAGGGATTTTATTAAGGAACAATACTACCCTGTTGGAAGTTATGACGACTTGTATACAAGATGGACCACACTGCGGCAGTAAAGAGACCAAACAGTGCCAGAGTTCACCAATGTATTCCATACCTTGCACAACAAGATGGGTATCAAATATTCTAAGCGACATCTATTGCTCAAGTACTGCGACGATCTGCATAGATACATCCAGACAAAAATGGATTTTTTGGACATCTCATCCTTGGGTGCGACCTATCGATATGTCATCAAAATCGAGTAGAAGCTTAAACAAAAGACACGACAGTTTGAGGATGGGATCCCCTCACAGTAGAAGCAGGGAAAGGGAAGCCCCAACCCACAAAACAAAGGACAGAGCAAAGATGGGAAACCTCAGGACAACCAGTCCAAGCCGCAAGCAAAGAAGGACAATGGGAAGACAAAGAAAGATACCAGGAAGTGGTGTGACTTCCATAAGAGCCCCTGGCATAGCAATGCTGACTGTCGTTCAAAGAAATCATTGGTGGCTGAGGTGAAAGCCTCTAAATCAGATGTGGGTTCCGAATTTGATTCAAAACGAGAAAAGGGGAGACAGATCATTGACGCGGAACCCAGTGCCACCGTTACTACGGCCAAGATCCAGCCTGGTGAACCTGATGAGCCAGAGGAAGGGAAGCGCTTCTTTCATTCATAGATGTGGGTGAAAGGTACTCCGTTGCACTTCATCATTGATAGTGGTAGTCATAATAACCTCATACCAGCAGAGGTCGTCAAGCAGCTAGCCCTACCGACAATGCTGCACCCGCAACCCTACACCATCGAATGGCTCCATCAAGGAAGCGATCTTCAAATCAGCCAATAGTGATGCATATCGAACATTATCAAGCCATTCAAAGATGAGGCATTGTGTGATGTTTCTCCCCTTGAATTTTATGATATTCTTTTGGGTCAACCTTATTTATGAAAACATCATGTTGTATATGAGTATAGGCCTCACAATGTTATTATTACTTTGAACATGAAATTGTACAAGATACCTGAGGTAGTCCCACCTAGTGCTATTTCCTTGATCTCTTCCAAGCAATGCAAGGAGGTCATTTCTCAGACCGAGAAGTTTATCTTCTTCGTAATTCACTCTCATAGTGAGAGAAAGGTTGCAACCACATCCATGGCCTCTGTGGCCGACCTCTCTACCCAAAAAAAGCAAGTGGATAAGGTCATGGAAGAATACACAAACATCTTCTTATCACCTATTGGGGTACCTATGCACTTTCAGGTCAAGCATTGTATTAGTTATACATAGTGTGTCCCCAAATTACTTATATATTGTGGCCCAAACTTATTTATAGAGTTGAATAATATATATATATATATATATATATATATATATATAT
>ML780074.1:421642-438263 GCA_009831015.1 Picea engelmannii | reverse complement strand
TATATATATATATATATATATATATATATATATATATATATATATATATATAAAGTTGTTTGCAGTTTGGTTTCATGGTAGATTGATGAGAATTATTATTGTTCAATTTTTAAGAAGATTCAAAATGATTTTGTCCTAGTTAAAAATTGGGCAATTTATGTTATATATCTCTTCGTTAGGTTGTATTTTAATTTAACTTGGAAGAATGCTTGTAACAATGATATAGATTACATTTTTGGTAGCTAAACTTGCTCAAGTGTATATATCTTTTAGGTGAAACAACATGACCTCTATCTTATTTTTTTTGTAGTCTAACTGTTCTACATTTTGGCCCTTTTTCGAGGATTTTTTTTTTGTTTAATTTTTCCCGGAATTCGATGAGAAAGTGTTGGATCTGCAATTTGAGTGGCTAAGTTTGTATAATCTGAGTGCCCCAGGGGTTTTTCAACACACTAAATCCATTTATGCATTCATAAATACAATTTAAACAACAAAAAATTACGATTTCGTCGAGATTTATGTCGTCGGATTTTGACGAAAAATGAAAAAATGTAGAAAAGTTAGACAACTGATCCAGGAGGATCTCGGTAGCCACCCACCTATTTCAACTGGCTCAAAACATTTTTTTGGCAACTTACTATTTTTAACAGTTTTTTGGGTCACAAACTTTCAGGGCTATTTTGAGGTCCTAAATGACGTTTTTTCACAATTAGACACCTCAAAAATGGCCAAAGGCTCTAATTGATCCCCCTAAATGAAGCTTCTTGTCAATACCTTTCCAACGAGCTATCATGTTCCCTAAACAAAGATAGTATTCAAAAGTTACGATCCCATGAAGTTGATGTACTAACTTACCCCAACGGGACCCACATGACTTTTGGCGCTTCATCTCTTAGGGTTAGGTTTTTGGATGTCTAGGGTGTTGGTATTCATGTTTATTGTAAAAAGGCTTTCAGATTCTCATTGTACTCATCTTCTTGCGAATGAGCATAACAGTCACATCTCTTCTCAGAGATAAGCTGACACAATTCTAGCAAGCTTGTTTTCAGTCTGCATCTTACAGTTTTCAACATATTTCATATTTAATAGAAGCCAAGTTTTATTGTATCTCAGTTATTTTTCATTATGTCTCTATGTTAATATTATAATATGTGTTTTCATTTCGTTCTGCTCATAAATCCATATTAGTGGTATCAGAGCGGTCTTCTCCTTGTCGTTTTTAAGTGCATGTTCCCGATGCGGTCAAGGTATAAAGAGTTGGGTCTCGAGCTTGTTTCTCTTGAGGACAACTGATCTCTCATGCCCAAGAAATCGTTAACGGCGAGCGAAAATAAAGACGACGAAACATGAGATCCTTTGAAAATGTTGCCCGTGGAAGCCCTTGAGCGACAAAGGAATGAGATGATAGACAACTTTGCACAAATCCTTTTACGACTATCGACAAATGACACATCCACCTCAAGCGGAGGCGCCGCCCCCTTCAAGGTACAAATCAATTTTGATATTCCGATATTTGAAGGTCAAATAGATGTGGATGTTGTAGATAAATGGTTAAACCTTCTAGAAGGGTATTTTTCTGTCCACAACTTTTCCGATAGAGAAAAGATTACATTTGTGTTCCTCAAGGTCATCCCCCATGTCAAAGATTGGTGGGAGACTTTTTGTGAGCAAAAGGAAATAGAGGAATCCACATTATTTGCAGTTGCACCCATTTGGGGTTCCTTCAACGATGTTATTAAGGAAGTTATGACGACTTGTATACAAGATGGACCACACTGCGACATGAAAGAGACCAAACAGTGCTAGAGTTCACCAATGTCTTCCATATCTTGCGCACCAAGATAGGTATCAAAGATTCTAAGAGACATGTAGTGCTCAAGTACCACGATGCTCTGCATAGATACATCCAGACAGAAATGGATTTTTTGGACATCTCATCCTTGGGCGCGACCTATTGATATGTTGTCAAAATTGAGCATAAGGTTAAACAAAAGACACAGCAGTTTGGGGATGGGATCCCCTCATAGTAGAAGCAGGGAAAGGGAAGCCCCAACCCGCAGAACAAAGGACAGAGAAAATATGGGCAACCTTAGGACAACTAGTCCAAGCCGCAAGCAAAGAAGGACAATGGGAAGACGAAGAAAGATACCAGTAAGTGGTGTGACTTCCATAAGAGCCCCTGGCATAACACTACTGATTGTCATTCAAAGAAGCCATTGGTGGCTAAGGTGAAAGCCTCTAAATTAGATGCGGGTTCCAACTATGAGTTAGAACCAGAAAAGAAGAGACAGATCATTGACGGAAAAACTAGTGCCATCGTTGCTACGAACAAGATCTAGACCAGTGAACCTAATGAGCCAGAGGAAGGCGAGTGCCTCTTTCATTCACAGATGTGGGTGAAAGGCATTCCAGTGCACTTCATCGTTGATAGTGGTAGCCATAATAACCTCATATCAGTAGAGGTCATCAAGCGGCTAGCCCTACCGACAACGCTGCACCCACAACCCTACACCATCGGATGGCTCCATCAAGGAAGCAATCTTCGCATCAGCCAACAACGACGCCTGTCGAACAGTATCAAGCCATTCAAAGATAAGGTATTGTGTGATGTTTCTCCCCTTGAGTTTTGTGATGTTCTTTTGGGCCAACCTTATTTATGGAAACACCATGTTGTATATGAGTCTAGGCCTCACAATGTTATTATTACTTTGAATAGGAAATTGTACAGGATACTCGAGGTAGTCCCACCTAGTGCTATTTCCTTGATCTCTGCCAAGAAATGTAGGGAGGTCATTTCTTAGACCGGGAAGTTTGTCTTCTTCGTGATTCACTCTCAGAGTGAGAGAAAGGTTGCAACCACATCCATGGCCTCTGTGACTGAGCTCTCCACCCAGCAAAATCAAGTGGATAAGGTCATGGAAGAATACAAAGACATCTTCTCATCACCTATTGGGGTACCTATGCACTTTCAGGTCAAGCATCCCATCGATATGACCCCTGACACACCACTACCAAATGGGCCAATCTATCACCGCTCTCTGCTAGAAAAAGAAGAGATTAAGCGTCAGATCCAAGAACTGCTCCACAAGGGGCACATCCGACCCAACTCATCACCTTGTGGAAGCCCAATCGTGCTGGTGCAGAAGAAAGACAAGACATGGTGATTTTGCATTGATTATCGAGCCCTAAATAAAATCACAGTCAAGAACCGGTACCCGATTCCCTGAATCAATGATCTCCTTGATCAATTCAAGGGGTGCAAAAACTTCAGTAAGATTGATATGAAGTCTGTCTACCATCAGGTTTCAATATAACAGACAGATGTATGGAAAACTATCTTCAAATCAAAAGAATTTATTTTTGAATGGTTGGTCATGCCCTTTGGTTTGAAAAATGCCCCAACAAATTTCATGAGGATGATGGATGATATCTTGCGGCCTTTCACTAATTCTTTTGTGGTGGTGTATCTAGATGACATCCTCATCTACAACAAGACTTGGATAGAACCCTTGCAACATATTCAACAAGTTTTGCACACTCTACGGAAACACAATCTATATGTCAACTTGGAAAAATGATCCTTCGTCATGGACAAGGTCCAGTACCGAGGCTACATTATTGATGCACATGGTGTGCATGTTGATCCAGCCAAGATCCAATTCATCCATGACTGGTCAGGCCCAACCACACTCACTGAGATTTGAATCTTCTTAGGCCTTGCCAATTTCTATCACAGGTTTGTGTTGGGATTCTACCATATTGCATGGGCCCTCAGCTAAATAACCAGGGGTGGTGGTAAGGAAAAATTAGAGTGGATCCTGTCCCAACAGAAAACGTTCGATGATTTGAAGCAACATTTCTGCTCAACCCCAATGCTTTCATTACTTGGCTTGCAATGGCCCTTTGAAATAGAGACAATTGATTCAGACTATCCTGTGGGCGCAATCCTCATGCAACACGGCCACCCTGGGGCCTATCATAGTGAGACACTATCAAATTTCGTTCGTAAATACCCTACTTACAACAAATAAATTGTACTCCATTGTGCAAGCCTGTCGCCAGTGGAGGCATTACATTCTCGAGAAGGAGACAATCATCCACACTGATCATAAGTCGATGCAGTTCATGCAGACACAAGGCAAATTGCAGAATGATCGCCATCATAAGTGGTCTACATATTTGCAACAATTTCACCTCCAGTCACGACACTCACCATTGTGCTAGACTCTTGCAGCTATGAGACCTTTGCATGGCCCCACCTCTATGAGATAGATCCTGACTTCGCCAACACCTACTAGATGTTGGTCGCAAACACAGTCATCACTAACTTCCATCTTCAAGATAGGTTGTTGCGCCATTTGGGCCATCTCTGCGTTCCATCAAGCGAGCGAGAAAAGCTAATTTGGCAAGCCCACTACAGTCAGGTGGCATGACACTTTGGCATGGAAAAGACAGTGGCAGTGCTGCAACAACATTTATACTGGTCGAAACTTCGTCATGGTCTCAACAAGTATATCCGGTTCTGCACTCTCTACGCTATTTCCAAATTGACCACTAAGAAACAAGACCTGTACACTCCTCTGCCTACTCATGACAGGCCCTAGGAATCCATCTCAATGGACTACATGTCAAGCCTTCCGTCCACCAAGCGGGTAAATGACTGTGTTTTGTGGTGGTTGATCACTTTTCCAAGATGGTGATTATGACCACCTGCAAGAAGAGAATCATAGTGGAGGCCACTGCCAAGCTCTTCTTTAAACGAGTGTGGGTACACTTTGGGATCCCACAAACCATTATCTCAGATCGAGACAGTCGGTTCCTCAACACATTCTGGTCAAGCCTCTGGTCACTGTTGGAAACCAAGCTCACCAAATCCACTGCCTTCCACCCCTAGACAGATGGCCAAACTAAGGTCGTCAATCGGATGATCGTGCACATCCTGCACATGTACAATTCCAAGCACCCTCGCACTGGGGATGAGAGTCTTCCCTATGTTCAGCACAACTACAACAGAGCCATACATAGCTCAACTGACCACAACCCCTTTTAGGTGGGGTTGATATTTCAACCATTGGGTCCCATGGATGTTGCACTACCCCTTATGGCCACCCAGGCAGACTCGTCGCATGCTCCAACTGAAGCTGACAAAGCCACCCAGTTCATTGAGTGGATCCAGCACATCCGCCAACAGGTTCATGATATTTTATAGAATTCCAATGCCAAGTACAAGCAACGCCATGATCAACACCAGGTTCCACATCAGTTTCAGGTGGGAGACAAAGTTTGGTTGCACTTGTAGAAATAACGCCTTACAGGGCCTCATCGGAAGCTTTATCCACTTCGTTATGGACCTTACACAATCACTAAGGATATGGGTGACATTGATTTTGATCTCAACCTTCCCCCCTTCCTTGGCTTGCATCCAATGTTCAATGTGGACCTCCTTCAACCTTATTTCCCACCATTATTAGACACCTCAGAGATAGCAGAACAATTGACATCAACATAGCTCAACCCTGAATGCATGGAACATGCATCCACTAATCAGATCGTGGACACACAGGTCAAGAGCACTCACCAACAAAGGATCCATCTTTATCGGGTTGTCAATGCAGGGCAACTCCTGCACCAAGGCAAGTGGCTCACCCAGGGCCAAATTCAATAGAAATTTCTCATATGATGGAGAAACTCAACACAATGGAGATAATTTCTTCCTAAGGGGGGAGTATTAATCCAAGATCATCTCGATGGCCACCCACCTATTCCAACTGGCTCAAAATAGTGTTATGACAACTTACTATTTTTAGTTGTTTTTTGGGTCCCAAACTTCTGGGGCCATTTTGAGGGTCTAAACGACGTTTTTTCGCGATCAGGCACCTCAATTATTGTCAAAGGCTTTGATTGAGCCCCCTAAATGAAGCTCATTGTCAATACCTTTCCAACGAACTATCGTGCGTCCTAAATGGAGATCGTATGCAAAAGTTACGACCCCGGGAAGTTGATGTACTAACTTACCTCAACGAGGCCCACATGACTTTTGACGCTTCATCTCCTAGGGTTAGGTTTTTGGATGTCTAGGGTTTTGACATTCATGTTTATTGTAAAAATGCCTTCAGAGCCTCATTGTTCTCATCTTCTTGCGAATGAGCGTAGTCATCACATCTCTTCTCAGAGATAAGCTGCCACTATTCTAACAAGCTTGTTTTCAGTCTGCATTTTACAGTTTTCAGCATATTTCTTATTTAATAGAAGTCAAGTTTTACTGTATCTCTATTATTGTCCATTGTGTCTCTGTGTTAATATTATAAATCTGTGTTTTCATTTCGTTCTGCTCATAAATCCGGATCAACAATGTCGTTACCATTGAGATTGTTTTTATGATAGCAAAAGTTACAATATTAATTGGGACAAGGCAAGATCGTCAACTTTGAAACTTGGTGGGTTGGTTGGTTGGCAACATAGGTTCATAAGCAATCCGACTAGTGAATCCCTTTGAAAGTGATTCATTGGTTAGTAGTTGAGTCCAACAATATTATGGGGTTAAGATTGATGTTAAGACTAGGTGAGTTATGGAGTCCGTGAGATTTGATGATAGGTTGATTGATTGGTAGTGGAGGCTCATAGATTTGTTGATTGGTAGCGAAAATCTCATGACCAATCCAACTAGTGAATCACTTTAAATGTGACTTGTTTGTTTGCAATGAAGTCCATCTACATTGTAATACTAAGCACTATGTTAAAACAAAGATGGACTATGGAACTCATAAAATTTGATTATCGATTGATTGGTTAGTTATAGTGAAGGCTTATAGCTAATATGACAAACAAATCTCTTTGAAAATAGCTCATTTGTTGATAATGAAATTCTACTATGTAAAGTTAAGCACCATGTTAATATGTAAATAAGCTGTAGTATACAAAATTTGATTATAGATTGACTGGTGGAGTTAAAAAAAAATTGGATTAAAAGTAACTCTTTAATTGAAATTAAATTCCATTCACACTCCGAGGTGAGGTCCCGGTCTATGGAGTAAACGAAATTTGAGGGTAAGTTTGTTGGTTCGCGCGGAATGTTCATAATCAATCAGATTAACTAATTACAAGTCGAACTCTTTTGAAACATAAACATAGACAAAGATCATAGATTTGTTAATCGATATCATAGCAGGTTACCTGTAAAACTTCAACCTGTACACTATTTTTACCAAGTGAAGTCGACCTACCTTACCGCTCATGTGCAATAGAACAGTCGTTGATTTGTTGAACGCCGTCGAATGGGAAGTTTGAATAAGGCACACAGCCAATCCTCACATCCACTGGTATTTGAATTTAATCTGCAAACAGAAGAAATCCATTCATTTTTACCATGGACTAACAGCTTAACAGGTATTTCCGCTTCTATACTCTATTAAAAATGTTCATAAATATCTTTCCTCACCCTAAATCAGAAGATGAAACATTTGATTTCATACCTAACTGCAATATCTTCATGGCAACATCAAAACAAAATCCACTCTCAGACAGTAAAGATTCCAAGCATTCGACTATGGGTTTGGACATTACATGACAATATATGTAATGGATTTAGGACGTCCACCACCCTCAGTAATGTTCTTACTCTAGGATGCCCAAGAGAAAATTTAAAATTTGAACATGGCGGTAACAAGGGAAATAATCTTATTGATCTCTGCAAAGAAGGAAAATTGAAGGAGGCAATGGTGTTTTTGATTTCTATGAGCAAAATGGGCGATTGGGCTAACCCCAAAATATATTTTTCTCTGCTGCAAGGATGTGCTAAAGTGAAGGATTTGAGATTGGGTAAGCTGGTTCATGCCCACATTATCAGAACTGGATTTGAGCCTGATGTTTTTGTGGGTAACCACCTTGCGAACATGTATGCAAAGTGTGGGATTTTGGAGGATGCACGCCAAGTGTTTGACAAAATGTCTGAACGAAATGTGGTGTCTTGGACTGCTATGATCTCAGGGTATGATCAGAAGGGTATGCCTGAAGAGGCTCTGAGGTTGTTTTTGCAAATGAGAGGAGAAGGCATTGAGCCGAATGAATTCACACTAGTTAGTGTTCTCAGTTCCTGCGCCAGCCTGGCGGAATTGGAACAAGGCAAGCAGGTCCATTGTTGTGTTATAAAAACTGGAGTTGATTCAAATGTTTTTGTAGGGAATGCTCTTGTTACCATGTATGTGAAATGCCAATGTGCTGAGGATGCGAGGATAGTTTTTGTTAAAATGCCGGAACGAGATGCTGTCTCGTGGAATGCTTTTATTTCTGAATATGCAATGTTTGGCCATGGTGAGAAGGCCCTTAATTTATTTTCTCAGATGCATCGAGAAGGGATTAAATCCAACCATTTCACTCTTCCCAGTGTTCTCAGTGCTTGTGCAGGGCTAGAGGCTAGGGAGCCAGGCAAGCAGGCTCATGCACATATCATCAGAAGCGGGTTTGAGTCAGATGTTGTGGTGGGGAATGCCCTTGTTGATATGTATGCAAAATGCCAGAGCACAGAAGATGCATGCCGGGTGTTTAGCAGGATATCAAACTGCGATGTGGTCTCGTGGACTGCATTGATTTCGGTATATGCCCAATTCCATGGTGAGGAAGCTTTTAAGCTATTCTGCAAAATGCAGCATGCAGGCATTGAACCAAACCAGTTCACCTTTGCCAGTGTCCTCAGGGCATCTGCCAGCTTAGCTACCATTGAACAGGGCAAAAGGTTCCATGCATACGTCATTAAAACAGGATTTGAGGCAGATGTCATTGTGGGAAATGCTCTTGTTGATATGTATTCAAAATGTGGGAGCATAGAAGATGCACGGTGTATCTTTGATAGAATGATTGAGCAGGTTTTAGTCTCATGGAATACAATGATCATGGGATATGCCCAGCATGGGCAGGGCAAAGATGCTCTCCATCTCTTTGAACAAATGCAGCTCGGAGGGATAAAGCCAGACAGCGTCACCTTTGTTGCTGTTCTATCTTCTTGCACTCATGTAGGATTGGTTAACGAAGGTCGCCAGTTCTTTGAGTCCATGAGTCGAGATCATGGCATTGAGCCAGAAGCAGATCATTATGCCTGCATGGTTGATCTTCTTGGCCGAGCTGGCTGCCTATATGAGGCAGAAGACTTAATTGGCAAAATGCCATTTGAACCCAATGCTCTTGTATGGGGGTCCTTGCTCAATGCCTGCAGAATCCATAACAATGTCGAACTGGGACAAAAGGTGGCTGATTGCCTTTTTAAGCTGGAACCTGAAAAGGCTGCACCGCATGTGCTGATGTCAAATATTTATGCTGCTTCTGGCAGGTGGGATGATGCTACAAAGGCTAGAAAAGTTATGACAGACAGAAGCTTGAGAAAGGAGCCAGGGCAGAGCTGGATCGAGATCAAGAACAATGTACATACTTTTTATGCAGAAGATAGATTACACCCACAAACAGATGAGATCTATACTGAATTGCATAAGTTAGCAGGGAAGATAAAGGAAGCAGGGTATGTGCCCAAAATTAATTTTATGTTGCATGATGTTGACAATGAGCAGAAAGAGTACATGCTCAATCATCACAGTGAAAAACTGGCTATTGCATTTGGGCTTATTAGTACACCTGCTGGGTTGCCTATCAGAGTCATGAAGAACCTTCGTGTTTGTGGAGACTGTCACAATGCTGCAAAGATCATCTCTAAAATTGTTGAGCGAGAAATTATTGTGAGAGATACCAGTCGCTTCCATCATTTCAAGAATGGGTTGTGTTCTTGTGGGGATTATTGGTGAGCTGAGTGAGATTACTAGTCAGCACAAGATTTGATGTCACCGGTCCTGCACTGCTAGGTTGGCCTCTGTCCTTAACGTCATTTTCTGGTATCACTGACATGTTGGGGCATGCTTGATCCAATCCATTGCTAACACATTTATATGAAACTACCTTTTACTGGTCCTAGCTTCAGACACAACAGATCAATGTATAAGTTTGTGCTTTATCATGGTAGTTCTACAGGGCATCTAATGGAATGGTCCATGGGAAATACTTAAATCAAAATGGTTGACAAACTTCCTAGAAATGAATAGGTAGTTCTCAAATATTGGGCAGTTGTATGTTCCTTCAGAGTTTTGCAACATGCTGCCTTCTTTTATATTCAGTTTTGTTAGGAGCTGATGTGAATGTTGTTGGGAGCTGATGGGCTATTCAAGAGAGTGAAACTTCGTAGCCAGTTTGTCCTGATTTTC
The DNA here is from genome assembly GCA_009831015.1 of Picea engelmannii. NCBI lineage: Eukaryota > Viridiplantae > Streptophyta > Pinopsida > Pinales > Pinaceae > Picea > Picea engelmannii. The sequence goes on along the minus strand of ML780074.1, from coordinate 428,022 downwards.
TAGTAATGTACAAATCATGCCCATCTATCCATATGATTCTTACTTGAGCTGTGTTGGGCTTTAAATAATTTCTTTTATACCATTATGCGAGATATATGTTTAGTTCCAGGCCAAGGGAAGAGTCGAGCAAGATATGCATGGCAATATAAATACATCAAGCTTCTGTTCACGCTCTTTGTTTTGTGACATAAGATTTCAAATTGGCTATGTACTAAGTCATCTGACACGATGACACGGGACACGGAGGACACAGAAATACTAGTGTTCGACATGGGACACGGAGGACACAGAAATACTAGTGTTCGACATGGGACACGGAGGACACATAAATACTAGTGTTTGACACGTGACATGGTGACCCCGGAAACAGGATACGGAGGACATGTTTATATATATTACAATTATATATACGATTTTTTTTTTTAAATTACACATACAAAAATGTAATACAGACATAAAGATTCATATTTTGTTAAAAACTAGAACATCTACATGATACAAAACATGTTACATAGTACATTGCAACATCAATGATGATCAAATAACAAACATTGAACACACAAGAAATTAGAACCATAAGTTGTAGCATTCTCAATCTCATTAAGTCATCAAAATCAAAATGTATTACCATGTACATAGATATGAGTCAAAGTCACTGATACTATAGGTGGGAATACCAATGGAAAATACAAAATAGCCATAGGGTAGATAATAGAACCGTAGATGGAAGAATCTTATAGCTCACGAGTCACGACTGTTAGTAGTCCTCCATGTCATAATCATCAAGATTAGTATCACTACCAGTGCTCTCTCCTCCATCCTCCTCCTCTATATCCAGTGCAATATGTGCATCTACCAGTGTGGAGGATGACCCCTCGAGAGGATCATCATTATCAAAAGTGACCGGCTCTAGCATTGGTTCATTAAGATCCAAGTTGGCTAATGCCAACTCAACATTGTTGTCCATACCCATATCATTAGGAAACACATGTAAAAGTTTCAGACCCCACCCAGTTTCAAGTCTCATTGAGACTAATCATAGTTTAATGCCCCAAAACCCAGTTTTATGAAAACAACAATTTCTCAGCATATAAACAAATCTCAGAACTGAAACATGAGGATTATGAACAACAATAAATGAAGAAATAAATAATACTAATCAACAACACAATAACTCAGAAATTTATACACATAGATTTTGGTCTAACTTTGACCCTGGAAAAACCCACAAGGGGAAAACTAGTGAGAGAGGGGCACTTTATTATTTCAGAGCTCAAAGAGAATGTTATTTACAACAGTTATTTTCTTTAGAAATAAATACCAGACTTATCTCGAAACCCGCGTGATCCGGATTATTTTCGGCACGAAATGAGATCGGAGATATAATAAAGAAATGCACAGAGATATCGCAGATATTCAATAATATAATAGAAATATATCAGATATGCAACCATAAACACAGAGATACAGTAATACACAATTTTTATTAATGAAATAAATGTACAGAGACTGTAAAAATATAGAGTGAAAGACTCGCTAGAATGGTGACAGTTTATCTCTGAGAAGAGATGTGACGGCTATTCGCATTCGCAAGAAGATGATTACAATGAGGCTCTGAAGGCCTTTTTACAATAAACATGAATGCCAAAATTTCTAGACATCCAAAAACCTAACTCTAGGAGATGAAGCGCCAAAAGTCATGTGGGCCCCGTTTGGGTAAGTTAGTACATCAACTTCTTGGGGTCATAACTTTTGCATACGATCTTCGTTTTAGGCATATGATAGCTCGTTTGAAAGGTATCGTCGAGGAGATTCATTTTGGGGGTTCAATCATGCCTCCGACTATCATTGAGAACCTCGATCTCGAAAAACCTTCATTTGGGCCCTCAAAATGGCCTCAGAAGTTAAAAATTGCTAAAAATAGTAAATTGTCAAATTTGTCAGAAAATTGTTTTGAGCCAGTCGGAAAAGGTGGGTGGCCACCGATATCCACCTGGATCAATCCTCCCTCCTTAGGAAGCAATGGTTTCCATTGCGTTGAGTTCTCGGGGGAGAGGGAAAAGCGTTTGCTGAATCTGCATCTTGGTGAGCTGCTTGCCTTGCTAGAGACGTCACGCTGCTCAGTTTGTGGAAGTCTGTCACGAACCTGTTGAGGCTGAGGCTGTTCAACAAGTCAGACTACATGAGAGGATGGTGTGCAGAAGGAATCTTTGCGCTTTGCTGCAACCTTGTCGACCTGCTTCTGTTGGATAGAAGGTGCTTAGGGCGAAGCTGTAGTGGTTGCAGTGTCCTTCTGTTCCCCTTTTGAACAGATTGTGAAGAAGCTGAATTTTGCAGTATGAGATACTACCTTGCAACACTTTTTAGGTGGAACAATAGTCGGAACTACCTCTGGTATTCTGTAGAGATGACCCCCTAGAGAAACAATGACATTGCAGGGTCGAGACTCATAAACAGCGTGGCGCTTCCACATATATGGTTGGCCCAAGAGAATATCATAGACATCTAGTGGGGCAACATCACATAATACCTCATTCTTGAAGGGTTGGATGCCATATGACAATCGACATTGCTGGCTGACACGAAGATCTCGTCCTTGGTGAAGCCACCCGATGTTGTATGGATGCGGGTGTGGTGTTGTCGACAATCCCAACTGTTTGACGACCTCTGCTGAGATGAGGTTCTTCTGGCTTCCACTATCAACAATAAAATGCAGCGGGGTCCCCTTCACCCACATCTGTGAATGAAAAAGGCGCTCCCCCTCTTCAAGATCTGTTGGTTCTTCTGGTTGAATTGCTGTGGTCGTGACAATAACAGTGGGGTCTGCGTCAATGATCTGTCATTTACCAGTATTTTCAGAATCAGATTCTGAATCAGGGTTCGGCTCCTTGTTTTTGATCTCGGCCACCAATGACTGTTTTGAGTGACATTCATCGGTGTTGTGCCAGGGGCTTTTGTGGAAATCACACCATTTTCCGGTGTCCTTCTTTGTCTTCCTGTGACCCTTCTTTACATGTGGCTTGGACTGGTTTTCAGGAGACTGTTTGTTAGGAACGTTTTTGTCATACTTTGGTTGTTGCGGATTTGCAGAACCAAAATCCCGTTTGTTCTGGTGTTTAAATTTCTGCTCGATTTGAACAACATATCAATAGGCAACACCGAGTGATAAGATGTCCAGAAAATCCATTTCAGTTTGAATGTGTCTGTGTAGAGCCCCACAGTATTTCATAACCAAATATCGTTCGGATTTTTTGATACACAACTTGGTGCGCAAGGTATGGAAGGTATTGGTGAACTCCGGAACTGCTTGGCCCCTCTCTTGCCGCAGTGTGGTCCATCTCATGTACTGGTTCTCATAGTTGCCAACAGGGTAATATTGTTCCTTTACCGCATCCACAAAAAAATCCCAAGTGGGATCGGCCTCATCTATTTCAGATTTCTCTGTGGAACTCTGCTCCCAATAAGTTTCCCACCAATGTTTGACATGGGAGAGAGCTTTAAGGAGTGTGAAGGTGATCTTTTCTTTGTCGAAAAATTTGTGAACAGAGAAATAACCTTCTAGCAGATTTAACCATTTGTCTAGGGCTTCTGCATCTATCTGTCCTTCAAATACAAGAATATCACATTAACTTGTACCTTGAAAGGCAAGGTGCCTCCAAAGTGGATGCTTGATGAAGATGCGTTTGTTGCTATTGGCAGGCGTTGAAGGATGTGGGAAAAATTCTCCATCATTTCGTCCCTCTGTCGCGTGAGAGCTTGCTCAAGCAACAGACTGATAGGATCGTCTGCTCCGTCGTTTTTCTTTTCTTCCATCATTGAGGGTTTCTTGGGTGTGCGAGAGCGATTGTCCTCAAGAGAGACAAGCTCGAGACCCAACTTGCTATACTCAGACCTTGTCGGGGACATGCACTGAAAAAAACGACCAAGAACAACTTGCTTTGATACCACTGATCCGGATTATTTTCGGCACGAAATGAGATCGAAGATATAATAAAGAAATGCATAGAGATATCACAGATATTCAATAATATAACGGAAATATATCAGAGATGCAACCATAAACACATAGATACAATAATACACGATTTCTATTAATGAAATAAATGTACAAAGACTGTAAAAACACAGAGTGAAAGACTCACTAGAATGGTGGCAATTTATCTCTGAGAAGAGATGTGACGGCTACTCGCATTCGCAAGAAGATGATTACAATGAGGCTCTGAAGGCCTTTTTACAATAAACATGAATGCCAAAAGTCCTAGACATCCAAAAACCTAACCCTAGGAGATGAAGCACCAAAAGTCATGTAGGCCCCGTTTGGGTAATTTAGTATATCAACTTCTCGGGGTCGTAACTTTTGCATATGATCTCCGTTTTAGGCGTATGATAGTTCGTTGGAAAGGTATCGTCGAGGAGATTCATTTTGGGGGTTCAATTATGCATTCGTCTATCATTGAGAACCTCGATCTCGAAAAACCTTCATTTGGGCCCTCAAAATGACCCCAGAAGTTAAAAATTGCTAAAAAATAGTAAATTGCCAAATTTGCCAGAAAACTGTTTTGAGCTAGTCGAAAAAGGTGGGTGGCCACCGATATCCACCTGGATCACCATGCCAAGATTCATCCACAAAATTTGAGCTAGAGACTCCTCAAAATTCGTGCTAGAATTTCCTATACAAAATGCACAGGTTTGCTCCTCGATTTCTGTACCCTTGGCTGTACGATTTCCCTAAAAAATCGTGCCAAAACAGTAACCCTAGTTTTTTGTCCCTGAAAGTACAATACGATTGCCTAGGAAAGCATGCCAACTCTCCAGAAATTAATGCTGCAACCTCTCCTTGATTTTTGTGCCAAAAATACAACATTACGACCTCCACAAATTCGTACAGTATGACCCAAAACAATGTTGTACCATACTTCTCAATTTTTTTGTTGTAGCTTTGTTTTGAAATTAGTGCCACCTTCAGAAAATTCTCCTCTCTGCTTCAACTCGACTTGTCTCTCTCTTACTCTCTCCAAATCACATGAAAAATGAGAATGGGGGCGCTTCACTTTCCCTAATTCGACTTCATGAGGGTAGGTGAAGGGTTTCTTAATCCAATGGTGGAGATTGAATTAAATAAGTGGCCAAGATTTAATGTCTATTCACTCACCCACTTTACTTAAGTCATAAAGTCACTTTTAATTCATATCTCATGAAATAAATAACTAGGGTCCACATTAGACATTTTCCCACCCCCTAGGTGCCTAGGTGATGAGAAACACTTGACTAGCTAATTTTAGTTATTTTTAAGAACACATCCCACATATTTGTCTTTCCTGTCAACCATTCTTCTCTCTACATGTAAATAAGATGGAGGTTGGTGTGCACATACACCACTAAGTCACCTAACACAATAACAAAAAGAAGAGTTCAACAAAAGAGTTTATACTTGAGTGAAGGGTACATTTTTACTAGGGTTATGATAGAAGAGTTCAACAATCAATGCTACCAACATCAAGGCACATAAAGGGCTTGGTGCTCTTGATTAAATGCTAGTTCCATACCCTCATACATGATAGAATCCAGTGGAAACATTGCAATTCTGCTAATCTTGAAATCCAGAAAACCATTAAGCCTGCTGAATTTTGAATGGGACCTAAAATCTACTTTCTTCATATGAAGTCCAATGAGGTTGGAACCACTTGTTGGAAATAGTGTTGTCATTGATGTCAAAGACAGGGGGAGATTATTGAGGCCAAAGAGAATCAAACCAGACAGACAGAGGAAGCATCCAGATTATGAATTGGACTAGATAGAGGAAGAAGAGAGTAGAGGGTTTCCAAGCTGCAGGAATCTTGTACAGAGAACCCAAATTATGCATTTGAGCAGTGGGTGTGAATGTCTTTGTGCACTGATTGAGTTTTGGCGAGGGTTTTGCGAGGGTGCACGATGGCCATGTTTACCAGATCGGAGTAAAAGATAAATCCCACATTCATAAGGAAAATCACTTTCAAAGGCATTATATTGCAAAGGCGCTAGTCATATAGTTTGAATGTGAATGGAAGAGTTACAAAACCCTGTGCAAGGTGTTATATTTTAAGTTGTGGGGCCTAACATACCGAAGATTGGAACACCAGAGTGAATGCGCGATGAAAACGTTTCCAAATGGGTCGGTAGGCCGGTGCCCCGATGGGCAGTGCATACCGGACCGCAGTGAGTGCACAATGAAAAGGTTTCCAGGTGGTCTGGTGGTCCAGTGCCCTGGTGGGTTGATGGACCGATGTCCCAATGGCTCGGTTAAACTGTGTTCCCGTGAAACATTGTGAGCCAGAGCACGGTTAAATCCTGACCATCGATCATCAAAGATCAACGACTGAGACCCAAACCTAAAGCATATA
>ML780074.1:380457-402398 GCA_009831015.1 Picea engelmannii | reverse complement strand
TTATCTTTATGTTCTTTGCTTTAGTAGTTTAGGATAGACAACTTCAAATCCTCACACATATTGTGTTGTGCCTCTAAGCTTATGAGCTCTTGGTTGACATTAAATCGTTGAGAAATTTATACGACATAGATTGCACTCAACACCTAGGAAGATGCTCTTTAAATTTAGGAAGTGGACGAGTAGCAGGTGCTAGGTTAAGAGGAGAGGACACATGCCACAGTGTGGTTGTGGCATCATCTTCAAACTGAAAAAGACCATACTTTTTAATGAATTTGGTGGGATTTGTGGTAGATTAGATAGGGATATGGTGGCTATATAAGCTACCAATCACTGACGAAGATGAATACTGAGAAGAGCAAGCACTCCCACTGCCACCAGAGACACCACTAGATGCCATCTTGTGGATGATAGATGAGGGAAAGAAAGATGAACTGGATGAATCAGACAAAGTTCTCCTTAGATCACTTTGTTGGGAAGATAACACAACGTTCCTTCTTCCTATTTTAACAATAGGATTAATTTCAGGTGATAAGCCTCTTCTTCTTCTAAAAGCACAAGAGTTTAAGGACATGAAAGAAAGGCCAAAACTGAAGAAACAAGAAGGTTACTACTGATTTATAGGCTGTCTATGTGTAGCTTCCAATCGTTCTTGAGCACTAATATCTCGTTCAATTGTTTCCCAAGAATGGTTAGGCTCAACACGGGTATTGGCAGTGTCTAAAATGGTATTAAACAGATTCAAAGCGATGTTGGTCTGATCTTGAAGACCGAACTCAATATTGGGCTGCCTTGCAACATGCACAGTCATTAAGAAATAAAACAATCAAAGAATCAATATCAGAAAAATATATGTATCGATGGAAATCAAGTATAAAAATTTACCAGAGAGATATCGAAGATCTCCCCAGTATGGTCGCCAAATAAATATTGAGGAAAATATATCAAAATGATCTTACTCAAGCATTTTCAGATTCTGCTTGGCTAAAGAAAAATAGACGGAAATATCACCCTATGTTTATAGCCATCAAATATAAAATCCTAACTCACAAGTATTGATTACAAGTGCTTAGGCTAGTCTTTTCCACAATTAAAAGCTTGCTGGAAAATTCATTTTAATATGATTTTCTGAATATAAGAGTTGCTGAAATAAATGTAGAGACATAAGTAAAGACACCAAGATGATAATCAAGACAGATGAGACATAAAGAAATCCTTTATTTCATTCCAATTCACCAAAGAGTCATTCCCTTTACAAAATTTCATGCAGAAATTTCAGACCAAAGTCAAACTTAGACATCCTCGATGGAACATACAAAAGAACCTTTGACAGAAAATAAAAAAACTGAACTCTAAAAGCTGGACCAGCTTCCCACAGATTGTTTCCCACTCGACTCTGCACAATAGCCTTTGTCATACATGAAAACTAATTCACAAACAGACAAGTCTACACAGAATATCAAAGGTAGATCAACACCTCTGAAAAAAAAGTGTTTGAATGATGTAATTCAACCTTGAATCTGGTTGTATACAACAAGACCATGCTATCATAAAAAAGAATTAGGCTTGTGATAAATTAAGGAATGAATGAAAACTGAACTATCTCAACATAAAATCAAAGAGAAACTCTTAGTATGCTTCTCCTTCTATCCTCCTTTTGTTCCTCCCTTTCCTTTGCCTTTAAACAATTTAGAATTGGTTGAAGTAGTTGAACTACCTCATTAGTTAAGTTAATTAAAAACTCAACTAATTTTTTAGTTAGGGGAAAAGTAATAATCATAATAAAGGTTATAAATAAATAATAACTAGTAGGTGGGACCCCTTGTGACTCCCTTTAGCTCTTTACAATCACACCATACTAGTTAATTAAGCAAAACACCCCTCCTTGTGACTCCCATTAACACATGCACATTTTGACAACTTATCTCATTTATATTTGACATTGTTTTCAAAAATGCATTACCCATATATCCAAAAAATAAAACATGATGTCCAAAAATTCTGAAGTCAATTGTCATCAACAATAAATAAAATAAAAACTCAAAATCCATATTTCCCACTCTAAGATGCAATCCTTCCTTGATTGTTGCTGTCACCCTTTGATTTTCCTGAATTTTCCTTTAGCTGCACTAAGCCTTTAGGCCTAATCTCGCTAATCACATGAGAACAATCGTTCCTCAAATGCATCCGGGAAGACACAGATTTGTTAGAGCCATTGGAGGGCAAGGAAGGGGCAGCAATGGCTTTTCCTTTGTCGGGGGCATGGTGGGCTTCAGTTTTCAATCTCTTGATAGCATGGGAGGACTGCACTGGTGAGTGGTCAGGGGTAGATTGGACAATCTGATTGTTAGGTAGGGGAGTAGGCAAAGACAAATTGGGCTAGCCACGATGTTGGGAGACTGCTGGGTGGACAATCTCTTGCCATCTGTCATTTTCGGGAACCTTGGGTTACAATGATACATGAGGGGGCACAGGAGTACCGGGGGATTGTGGAACTTGGAATTGAGGTCTTTCAGGCCTAGGTTGGATCACTCCTTGTCCAATCCAATTGAAAAATCCAGCCTGAAACAACTGGCCTAACTCTTGTGAGTTAGCGTCAAAGTGTATGGAGAATCTTTGCCTTCTTGGGCCTTTGTTCCAATTACCTTTCCCTCGGTTTCCTCTGCCATGGTTACCTCGAAAAAAAAATCGCATTCTTGCATGCATGATCGATTAGAAAATAGTCTCTTTAACAACCATACATGATAACTCCTTAAGAACATGAAATAGATTTTGGCTCAACAACATATCAGACTCATGCAATCCAATCCATATAAATTGTTTAATTGTTGTCAATGAGCAGGGGGTGAAAAATGGTTCTGGGATATGGGAGGGGTTTGTATTGAGCAAAAAATGATAAAATGAGGGGGAAGAGAACCATGGTTATTACTCAAAGACAACAACAATCAACTGCAATAAAAACCAAATAAATTATCACTGTGATCCAACCAAGAAACTGCGACTTCAAACTGCTTCAATAGAGAATTCTTCTTGACTGTAATTAAATTTTTAGAACAGGGAGTGAAAAATGAATGTGGGAAGGCGACGGGGTTGTAATTAGCGAAATAATGGTGGGGAAAGAGAGAGGGTATTGTTCATAAAATTAATTAAGTAATCCATAAAACCATTCTGTAAAATGAAATAACACCAACCAAATGACCACTGTGACCCAAAAAAACAATCACTATGTACAGTTCAAACAATTATGTGCACTAACTTGCTCATTGTTTGTAATCAATTATTTTACACAGTGTCATCAAACAAAAGTATGCATTCCATAACAACATGTAGAAGAGTTTTGTTCCTTCACATTGTCCATTTGATGTTTTAAAACACTTCCTAAATGAATACACAGTCAATTATTTCCACTCTGTTCAACACCAACTTATCAACCACCTTCATGAATTATTTCAATCATCAAGTACATACACAAAAATTGTGCCCGATCTCGTCCTCTAATTCATTAAAAAAATAAATTGTAATCAGATTATACTGTCACAGATCTTCTGCTTATCTCTGTTATGAAACATGATATTCATCAATACACATAACGGTCAACCACATACATCCATCAATATTCTAAATGCAAAGACATTGAATTGTCATTTAAACTCACAGGAAACCATCACCATTTAACACATATTATGTTGTGAAACACACAAACATTTGACAAAATGCAAGAGCACTTCTGTGACTACATAGGTCCAACTCTCTTGAATCAAAACAACCATAATGTTGGGCTATCAATAAATATAGCGAGGTAGAAACAGTAAGCCTCATCAAATTGCAACAAAACCATTTTGTTTTAAAACCCCATGACCATCTCTAAGGGTGCGACCAATAATATCCATAGCATACATAGTGGATGGCCATACCATAATCACCACGATTGCAATACTCCCATGGAAATTAAAACACACAGTCATAATAATCAACAACTCAACCTAACATGTTGTAGGAACGCCACACATACCCACGCATCACGCACGGAGAAATGTTGTGACTTAATCAATTAAAAACAATGTTGGGTTATCAATTCAATAATCACAAGGACAACGACTGTGTATTCAATTTAACAAATCATCCAATCAACCATGATGAGCTTATTCATTCAAATATAATAAAAAATGCAGTGACCAGATACCAAAACCAACACCACTGTCACACAATCGACAGGGTGAGCCAGTAATCAACTCTGTCTACAATACACCACCAAATCATAACAACCCACAGTATACTCGACAGGCCATAATGATCCCCTCTGTCAACACTCGAGCTTGAGAAATCAAGGGTTTTCTTTGTGGACCAACACAGGGGGACTAGAGTCGACTCCTCCAATCGGTGAAAACCTCTGAGACCAACGATGCACACACAAGGTATACCACAATTGACTTCAAGGACATGGTGACAATTTCTGTGGCAAGAGAGGCTACTAATAGAGGAGCAAGGATCCATTTTGGCCCCATGACGATACTTAGCACAGGTAGGGCATAACCCTCGTGTCTGCCCCAACCAACCAACTAACAATGTTGAGATGAAATAGAGTCGAGAAGAATCAATATAACCCACCGCGCGACCATTAGTAGCATGAACAACCCGATACCCAAGTGAACAATGCACATTGACACAAGGTGCTTCCAACCCATTAAACCCCATAAAACCCAAGGACTGGGTATGGTGATGCGTGAAGACAACCAACCACTCTAGACCAAATGAAACCCTCCAACTAAAACCAGAAAGGATGACAGAGATCCTTTATGGCTGCTAATACTTAGAACGACTAGTAACACTGTGACCTCAAACATTATCCCAGCGAAAGCCACCAAGGATTCATTCCAAAAAAATATCACAATTTTACACAGTTTCCATACTTAAGGAAAGCACAAACCAATACATCCGAGCCAATCTCTATTTCATAACCAAAGAAGACTCATGGATGGAAAAAAAAAACATACTTGTAATCAAAAGCACCTTAAAAATGTGAGTTGGCCGAGCGGTTCTCCTTCTACTTGAAAGTCGGAGACTAACCACAGAAACACAGTTGAAAAATAGCCAACTAGGGTGGTGACCAGTGGAAGGAATAAGGGTGACGTGCAGTAAATGCACGTTGCCTCCATCCCAGTCAATTAATTCCTTAGTACACGCCAACAAGCTTGCATTAACTCATTCAATTAAACCATGTATCAAAACCATCACCCACTAATTGTCAATAGCGTGACCCATATCACATTCATCCATTTCTAGCTAATGCCATAACATAAATCAACCATATTTCATATAACTCAATCAAATCACATAGCTATTAACTTGTTAGCTAGGATTTATCAACGATCATTTCAATTTCAATGCATGTAGAGTAGTATATTAGCATAGTTTAATTTCTTCCTTTGCATTTGTTTATATTGATTTTGCCCTTTCCCAACTTCTCTTTATCTTTTGTTACTAACGTGTCTCTTGTGCAGGTGTCCCAGTAATGGATCCAAGAATAGATAGAAATGATAACAACGGATACAATAGGTTGTTGTGACATAAAATTTGAACCTAGAGCAGCAAAAAAAAAACATATAACATGCCTTGTCCATCATCCAATTGTCGCCATTAGAACCAACACATAATAGGCCCTATCCATCGCCAATAAAACAAGATCTCATCAACCATGTAAGCAATGTCGAGAACTGGCACAAACATCAAATACGAGCCCGATATTATCTCCCAATCTACAAGGGGGTCCCACCTATTAGTATTATTCCTATTGTAGCTTATAATAACAGGATTTAGAAATACTTTGCAGGCAAAAAACCTCGTTGCGATTTTTAATCGTCAACACCTGTGAATATATTTTAATAATAGATTTTCATGGTTTTTTCATGATTGGGTTCCACGTTAAATCTTTGAGTATTGTGCATTATATGTTTGTGTATGTTTCTTATTTTTGGTAAAGTAATAAATTGATAAGTGTAATACAATAAGAAAAAAAAAAGCAGTCTTATATTGATTCACCCCCCCTCTCAGTATAAGTAAGTGTGCCAACATCACTCAAACATATTGAAACAATTAATGGTATTGTTAAGCATTTAAGTAAAATGATGAAAATGAAAGGTAAAGGAGAATGTCACTTTTACTTACTATGGTGGGTGAAATGGAGGGGGTGGGGACCTCTTTAAATAACATTAATAGGGAAAAATAACCTTTAGTTCCACACCAAAGCACCTCACAACTCCAACTTGAATGAGAAAACGTGAGCCCGGGGCCTTTCTTGTGCATGCCACGTGTCCTAAAATTGAGACACGTGCAAGGGACATGTCAGATATGGATTTGAGATGTGTCATGTGCACAGGACACGTCCCAAATTCGTGTACAACACGTATCCTCGTGAATCTGTGTCCACATATTGGATACGCGACACAAAGGGTTGGATGGACGTGTCATGTTTCTTAGGATATGTATCAACATTTTGAAAACCGACCAGTTGAGCCCTAAAACCCCTTGAACTGGTTTGGTGACTCATTCAGTACCAAACCACTCAAATAGGTCAGATCAACTGATTTTTTATCGTATTGGTCAGGGCATGATGGCGAAGGGGTTCTAACCCATAAAGTAACAATTTTTTTTTTTTGGTAAAACTACCTTGTCCTACCTCCCTAAACCCTAAAATATTGTTATATAAGACCCCCTTTCTATTTTTGTCACACCTCTCTCAATGAGCATTTGGAGTTTGTGGAGTTGTATTGAAGGGTTGTGATTTTGAGTGAGCTTGGAGCTTGTTTGACATTCCTTGTGGGTTGTTTGTGGTGGATTTGACATTCAAATCTAGAGGCTACATACCATCTATAAGCTTGGAGGAGTTCTTGATTGGATTTTTCAAAGGTATGTTAAATCTGCCCCTTTTTTTCTCATAAAATTGCAAATCTAAAATATATCTGTTTGGTTACAAAACGATTAGGATAAGGTTTGCATTTACCATGGCTCCCAATACCAAAGACCTTACATTGGTCAATGTTGATGTTGTTTTTTTTTAACAAGAACCGAGAAATTTGTATTATCAAAGTGGTTGCAAAATAAATTGTAGCACCAAAAGTACATACTTAGTACCATCTGATTCACTATAAGTAGGGTTGTCCATGAAATTACACATAATTTTCTAACATCCTTTGACAAAAATTTCAAAAAGTATTTGTTTCTATAGATTCTATAAAAGACTCCTAGAATATTGATTACTTTTAAAAACATAAACTAAAGGAAAGACCGATGACTTGCAACTTCATTAACTCCGTTGTTGTTGCAAGATGGATCTTGTTCTGTGATGTCCATGGATTCGATCATTTGTGTAACTGTGTTTTTTCCCCGTTATTCCCTTGCATTGGGACCCATTGATTTGATCCCATTGAAAGGGCTTCTTTGTTCATTGTTTCTACCATATGCTTGAATTGATTGAATTATGTCTCCAAGATAGCTAACTATTGCTTTACTTGTTAGAGATTATTCATGATTTTTGTAAATCGAGTCATATATTGCTACTCAAAGTCCCTAAGTTTTGAAACTAGAGAATATATTGAGGTCTTATTTCAATGGGTTATCTCTTCATGAGTCCTTAAAATCCTTCTAAATTCCATGAAGTCTTTGGGATCCATTATGAGGATACAGGTTGACACCAAACTAACCTCAATACTATTTCCTGTGATTGTAGAGGAACTCAATTTTTGATTTTTCAGAACTGTTCTAAATTCCTAATGTCTCCTTAGTGCTGCTATAAAACGATTTCCTTTGACACAAAAAAAAAATTTGAAAATTGAAAGCCACCTCTGAGATGGCACAATTATCCTAGGTGATTTCAAAGAATAGGGAAAGGATCAAAACTGAAGAAACCTACAGGAAACAAGGCATTCGAAGATGCTAAAACAAGCCCAATGACAACCCACAATGAAAGCATAAAACAAGAAATGAAACCAAGGAAATCCAAAGAAGAGGGTGTCGAACACCAAACCAAACCTTTAAAAAAGGGGTTGAAAAAAGACTTGAAGACATATATGAACTGCAGGAATGAGATGATATGGAGGATCATTACTTTTCCACTTTAACCACTATCCCGAAGATTCTTCCCAAAGTGAAATGTCAGAAAGTGTTTTTAAGTTTTTCCCTTCCATCTAGTTTATGAGCTCTGCCAATGCTATTATCTTTTTCAGATGTAATACCCCAAGGCTGAGCCCCTGTTGAATTGCAATGATGTTTATAGGCTGGTGAGACAAGTGTTATAAGCTGGGAGTCTTATATGTTTATTATGTTGGAGAGCCTTGATGTTGAAGGCCAAGATCCTGATTTTTGTATATGTAAATACAACATCATTAATATAATTGCATCGATGCGTGTAGACCGACCACAAAGAAAGAGTTATGGGGGACTAAGATCCACTGGGTAGGTAAAGGGAAGGGGGCTAAGAGGTTGGGAAAAAAGGGCTAAGATAGAGATCTTATTGCCAATGGAATATTATAATGTATTCCAAATTACTAAGGTTTGTGAATTAAACATGTTATCCTAAGTGCCTTTGGGGAGAGGAATGAACTCCAAGTGGAGAGGAACGAGCTCCCAGGAGAGCCTTGTGTCAACCTGGGAGCATGAAAATTTATGTGGGAAAGTCTGTTGTTGTGGGGATTCGTTCATCATTCTCACGAATTCTGGCCCAACTCTCCTTCACGCACACACTCAGACATAGAATAGGCACACCACATCCATATTCCTCCATCATTTTTCGACTTCTGCAAGCTCTAAAACCGGTAACCCGTGAAGCTAATTTGTTTTTCCTATGAAGCATAATATAATTGCATCGTGCATGAACCATATTGCACCATTATCCATTTTGTTGTCGTGACCCATGTTTTTCCTTGAAATGATGTGGCTTGCTGTCATTACCAGAGCCCATATCCGTTTTGCTAATGTATCTATCCGTTTGACTTGGATCTAGATGCAAGGAGCAGGTTGTCAGGCATGTAATTTGAAGAGGCGGGTTGTCAGGCCCGTGGGTAGAAGAAGTAGGTTGTCAGGCCTGTAGTTTGAAGAGGTGGGTTTTCAGGACCGTGGGTAGAAGAAGCAGGTTGTCATGCCTGTGAGCAACTCTATCCAAGTGGGAGAGTTTGTTGGGGAAGTGATTTCTCTTGGAGGGAGTCTAGCAACAACTACAAAGCTATGATGATTCCTGATCTGGCATGTTGTTGAAGCCCCATTTGGGAAGTGGAGCAGTCGATGAACTGTTGGACAATGGAGGTGTATATTCCCTGGGTGGGACATGCATGTGGGGAATGAGAGTCTGTGAGCGGTGGGCATAAGTAGCCTCCTGGGAGGGAATCCTTCATGTTTCATTGTGCAACTTTCCATAGTCCTAGACTAGCCTAGGATTCCCTTTACCCTATGTGGATTGGTCCCATCTCGAGGGTGACCCACTGCTGATAGCTTGGAGCAGCGTAATCTAAGGCTGGGAGGTTCGTGCAAGTTCTGCACACAGTTAATGACTTTCTTCATAAAAATATAAGTACCAATTCTATGTTAATATATGTTGTGTATCTTGTACATGCCATGATATTTCTAATATTGCTTGTATAAGTTGTTTATAGCAGATTGTTGTGTTTTCCACATTTAATTGTATATATAGAATGCATATCATCTGTTTAAGCATATATGTATAAAGTTCCGCAAAGAACTTTGTATGCCCTAGCCCAACAGGTTATGCCTGGGTCTGGACAGTTTAATTATTAGAACAAAGTGAGAAGAGTTGGTTTTGTA
Source organism: Picea engelmannii (assembly GCA_009831015.1). Classification (NCBI taxonomy): domain Eukaryota; kingdom Viridiplantae; phylum Streptophyta; class Pinopsida; order Pinales; family Pinaceae; genus Picea; species Picea engelmannii. The sequence goes on along the minus strand of ML780074.1, from coordinate 392,588 downwards.
TTCACTTCAAGTGACATTGTCCAATAGAGAGGCTGGGGGTGTTACATCAGAGGTCTATTACCCAAGATATTATCTACCTAAATTGAGATAAGATTCTCATTCACGAGTACCCACATTGTTTTTTCCTAGATTATAGGGGTAGTTGTGTTAATCAATTTAAGATTTGGGAACCTTTATTACTCTCAATGTTTCCCTCGATGCATCATAATTTGCTGATTGAGAAATAAATTTTAAGGAGAATTTCCTTCCACCAATTATAGCTTCCAGATATCAGCTCCTGACAATTTTTTCTCCCAAGAGTAGTTTTACCAGGGTCGGTTCTTTGATGCCCAAACCCCCATATTCTTGAGTTGATCTTACTATATTCCAATATATGATATGGAATTTATTTGTGTTTGTTCTCCTCCCTTGCCAACCAAATTTTCTTATTTCTTGAGAAACTTACTGCATCACTCCCTTTAGGGCTAGCATTGTTGAACAATGGAAAGTGGGCAGTGTTGATAGCACTAACTTTACTAAGACCACTCACCCAACTATTATTAACCAGTGCACTCCCTATTGGGTGATTTTGCCTCTAATTTTGTCCAATATATTTTACCAAGGAACAACTATTGTACTTGCTAAACTAATTGGCATGCCAAGGTATTTAAAGTAAGCCCATTTTTCTTGATGTGGGAAAGAAAGAATTTTGGAAATCTATTGAAGAATGTGTTGACTCACATTCCAACCATAAATTTGGCATTTGTTGTTATTGATTGCTCCACCAAAGGAATATAGAAAAAAATAAAGAATGAATTTGAACTTCCTTTTCATTATAGTTGAGGCACTCTCTAAGAGTAATGTCTCATCCACAATTTGTGAATGATTTATACTCTTTTCTCCCCTTACTATCTTAATTCCAGGAATATTTCTAGATCTTCTTCCAGCATCTAATTTTCTACCAAGAGACTCTGTCATAATAATATATAGGAGAGGGGATAAAGGTCGTCATTGTCTAAGGCCTCTTGTCCCTTTGAAAAAACCTGTTGGTCTCCCATTGACTAGAGGGGAAATCCATGAAATTCCAATGCAAGAGGATATCTAACGAATGAACAAAGAGATGAAACTAAACTGATAAAGAACATCTAGAAGAAAAGAATGCCTAACTCGATCAAAGTCATTTTCCATGTTTATCTTAACAATCATACCTTTTTCCTTGGTGCTTTGGCTAGGGTGAATGGCTTCCTAAACAAGAATAATTTTATCCACAATCTTCCTACCCTCCATAAATCGCCTTTGGTTTTCTAAAATTATTTTGGGGAGGAGCTTCTTCATTCTGTTAGCTATGATTTTAGACAGAATTTTGTATGAATAATTACAATGAGAGATGGGTCGGAATCTGAACTGAGATGAGGGATTTTCTTCTTTTGGGATAAGAACCAGAAAAGTGGAGTTTGTGCTACCTCCCATTTTCTCGGAATTTTAAACAAATTGTAGAATTCTTTTGAGATCCCATTTGATGAGATTTCATCATACTTGATAGAAATATATAGTAAAGTCATCTGGTCCAGGGGCCTTATCTGGTTCTAGTCCCCATATTGCTTGGATGATCTCTTCCTCTAAATTTTTTTGGCTAGCTCATCATTGTATTCTTTAGAAATTAAGGAGGGAATATTATCTAACATGACATATGTTGTTTTACCCATCTCTTTTTTAGTAGAGCCCCTCAAGATGTTTTTTCATTACCTGCTTAATCTATTGAACATTGTTTAACACTACATCATCCTCATTTCTTATTTACTTTACATTATTCCTTTGTTGCCTTGCCTTTGCTTGTTAGTGAAAATATGAGGTATTCATGTCTCTTGATCTTAGCCAAAGACTATGAGATGTTAATCTCCACATTTCCTCCTCTTGTCTAAGGGTTTGCTGATATTTTTGGAAGGTTTTGTATTCTTCAAATATAAGCTTCCTTGATATGTTTTCATGCTCCATATTGCCTTGAATTTGCTCTCGTTTCTTTTCTAAGTCTTCTTTTTCTTTATGTGGGGGACAATATTTATTATTTTTCCATTCCTTTAATGTTGACTTGATTGCCTTAAGTTTTTGTTCTCATACAAATATGGGGGATCCAATTACACAATTGCTCCATTTCCTAGAAATCAATTCCATTACCTCATTGTTTTACAACCATAAAGAATTAAACATGAAGGGCAATGGACCATAATTTGGCAAGTCTTCTATTTCTATAACAATCGGGAGATGGTTTGAAGTCGCCCAAGGAAATATCTTAGAAGAAAATGAATAGTTTGAGAGAAGAAGGTCACTTTGAATGAGAAAGTGATCTAAATTTGTTGTTATATGAACTAAACCCGTTATTTTATTTGACCAAGTGACCAGAGCTATGCTTGAATTAATGTCAATCATATCCCAAGAAGACATGAAATCTTTCGTTTCTTCCTAGAAGTGGTCTCTTACTGTGTTGGACCCTTTCTTTTCTCTTTGATTTAAGTTAACGTTGAAGTTGCCAACAACTATACTATTATGAAAAAAAGATGTTTCCTTAAGCCTTATTAAGGACTCCCAACATTTTTATTTATTTTTTATAATTTACTAGCAAGTAGACATTGACAATTTTGTATTTCTTCCTAGATTGTTGATGAACAAGACTAGTTAGAAGCCAATGTTGTTCTTTAAAAGAAAAATATAGATTATAAATTGACCTATTCCAAATTGTGCAAATCCCTATAGAGGCTCCTTTGAAATCGACTTCTTCTGCTTCTCCTAATTTCCATTGGGTTTTATTTAGTTGGATAACTTCTTTCTCCTCTAGTTTTATCTCCTAGATGAGTAGAATAGGGAGGGTTGCTTACTTGACTAGGTCCCTAAATGAGTCAGATTTAATCCTACTTCCCATATCCCTGCAATTCCATGGGACTAATTGCATTATTTATTTGTGTTTTTTGGTCGCCTTCCCTAGGGGGAATGTGTCACTCTTGTGTTCTTGGGGATTTTTATCCAGGGCCAAAGGAGGTATTTATCGATAATTGTGTTCCCAACTCCATTTCTTTATTTTTTATTTACTCTTGTTGATCTTTTTCAGGTTTTCTTCTTATTCTCTTGACTTGATTTTTTCCCTGACCACTTCTTCCGATGCCTCTGCTTCGACCTATTTCTGGGATCTCACTCTAGTTTTCATACCTATATTTTTTATGTATGTAATCTGGATGTTCCACATTTTCTTTTTAGGTTTCCAAAATTTCCCCTTGTTCATTGTTAGGTGGGTCTAAATCTTCCAAAATTGGAAATTGAATGGGTTGATTAGAGGCTAAACCCACTTCTTCCAACATTAGGGTTTGAATGATTGGGGAACAAAGCTCCTTTTGGGTTGACACTACTACCTTCAAATAGGTCTTGTTATCAGTTTGCACTAGAATTTTGAACCTGTTTGAAGTCACCCTTGGTCCTGATCCCTTAGACAAACTTATTCTTTTTGGATTCGACCCACTTGCTCGATTAGGGTTTTTTCGTACAGGTCTTGGAGCTCCATTGTTGATTTATTTCCTCTTATCATTTATGGTTGAGTAGGATTTTTAGTTTGTTTTTTCCTTTTTGTAGCTTTCCATTGCTTTTCCTTATCTTGCTTAGAGTGTTGTGCTTGCTGGTTAAGCTTGCATTTTTTAGTGAAATGGCCATAATCATGGTAGGCTTTGCATTTAAACGACAATTGTTCATAATCAACTAGCTGGAAATGACTCTAGTTATCTAACGTAAGAATAAATTCCTTTGGGATTCCCTTTTTTGGGTCAAATTCTACATAAATTTTGGCACACGTGAACATGTGATTCTTTGGCTCCAATATGTTAATATATTTCCCCAAAGAACTCCCTATGCTTATCATGATATCTTTGTTCTAGTAGTGCAACAATAAATGTGAGAATCTCACCCAAACAAGGATGGTTGTGGGGATGTCGTGTTATGAATTGAAGTCAGGTGTCCAATGATTCATGTACATGCCTCTTGTTCCACAAAAATAAGGCACATTCCTGAAGATTAAATCCTTGTCCTTCTTGTGTTCAAATAGAAAGGCATAGAAGCCTTTGCCATAGAAGAAATGAATTAGATTTCCTTTAATCAAGGGTTTCCATTTCTTCTATATCCATATCGTTATTTTTCGCGGGGAAGGACATATCCTAGTAAACTATTCAATAAAACCATCGGTTGCCATTTCCAAATCCATGTTACGAGAAGAGGTGGTTGGAATAAGAATTTTTGGCACCTCATCTAACTTCTTAACAAAATGAGAGGGTTGGGATTTGGTCTATTTTCCCAACGGTTTTATTATCCTTTGAAAGGTTGCTTCATGATTTGGAAGGGGCGAGATGCCCCCTCTAGGCAAGGGTTCCATAATTGGAATAATTAAAAAAATAACCTAAGGGTGGTGTTTGCAGATGCCCCTAACCTTGTTGGGGTCAATGTTGTTGTTGTTGATGTTATGATCCAATGCCTTAAAAATGATAAAAAGTTAATGAATAGAATCCACTTTGAGGGGGAAACCTCCTTTTACAATATATCCAATTTAGAAGACAAGATGAGATGATACTAAGACTAGGTTTCCTTGGTGTGTGTGTGTGTGTGTGTGTGTGTGTGTGTGTGTGTGTGTGACAAATGGTACAATTATAATGAAAGGGTACAATGAAGGGTTCTAGCTTACATACAAATATAACACTAGAAATGTAATAATTCAATATCTGGGGCTTAATAATGGGTTTAATACTTAGCATGGGGCTTTACCTAGGGATTAACATATCGCTCCCCTTCAAACAAGTGTTGTCTTCAACACTTGACTAACTACAGGTGTTTCTGCATGAAGAAATCATCTTCCCATGTCGTCTCTTCCACATGTAGGTTCTTCCATTTAATGAGGTACTTAGTAATTTCTTGATTTTGTAGCAGCTTAATCTGTGTTTCAAGGATTATTTCTGGTTCTAGTATGATTTTTCCTTCTTCATTAATCTCTAGTAAAACAGTTTGGATTGGGGTCTTGTCACCAATTACCTTCTTTAATCAAGAAAGACGTAAGACTCAATATACATGTGAAGATGGTGGCAACTCCAATTTGTAAGCCATACTTCCAATCCTTTACAACACCTTATAGGGCCCATAATATTTGGGTGCTAATTTATTGTCCTTTTTTTTATTGCTTGAGGGAAATTTTGTTATATGTGTAATGTCCCCTCCTACTTAGCGCCCCCTCCTACTTAGCGCCAAAAAAAAACAAATAAGCAACCCACTAGCCTATTTAATTCCCATAGGTTGAGTTGGGTATTCTAAAGAAAGTTAATTAATGGCTTAAGTCAAAATGGTCGAAAAAACATATTAAATATTATTGGCTAAGTCATTAATTGAAGATAAAAAAAGGAAAAGGGAGAAGTCACTTTATTTAAATAAAAGTGGTTCATTAATTAATTCATGGAGAAATTAATTATTTTTCAAATGGAAATTATAAGAGGGGAGAAAAGAGGAAGTCTGTTCATTCATTCAATCAATCAAAATTGGGTTTGGAAAGCTCTGGTGGCTTTTTCTCGCGTTGAGGAGGAGAAACCTTGATGGACATTGATTTTGATAGCGAAATCCATCTATCCCAATCAATATTCAGAATAGATCACTCAGATCTATTGATAGCGCTTCATGGAAGTTCATCTCATTTGCAGAGGTTACAGATTTATCTTGGTAGTGGAGTAATTGATGGTTAATCTGAGCTAAATATTGGTGGCCGATTTCCTCATATCTTTGGCTGAGTTTTGCACAAGAGAAGCATGTTGATTTATATTAATGATTCATGTTGATATAGTGGTTGAGAATACCTTCATTGGGACAGATTGGGCAATCCAAATCTCTGTGTATGCAAGCTGGTCGATTTCTTTCATTTCTGTGTGCTTGGATGAATCTCATATAGTTGGGCGTGTTTATCTATTGGGAGCCAAGTATACTCTCTAATGGGCGCAATTGATTGTTGAAGCAACTCTAATATTTGGTGTTCGAATTGTTGTTGCAATTCTCTTGCCATAACCAAATCATGGAGGTTGATTTTTGGAGATACAATGTCGGCATACACTCAGCACTAAACCAGAGTTCATTGATTATTGGAGAAGTGGATTCAAACTGATATCCCAACGTTATTATTTGTCTTCCAGGGAGAATATTCCACAACAAATATAAATCAGAATATCAAAGGTGGCGAATTATTCATCCAACAGCAAAGGCCATAATCTTGTTGCTCTTGTAGAGGTGATTTGTGGCATTTGAGAAGGAGCAAGTGACTGTAATCTACAACACTTTATTCAACTATTGGATCGTTGCTTATATATATTCTGAGGGACGTGGGTTTTCATCTATAAGTCTTTTGCCATAGAAGAGGAAGTCGTTGCCCCATATTCATTATGCTGCTATATATATCAGCTTGAGAGTAGCCCACGAATTGGTCAAACATTAACTTGCATTTTGGGTTCGATATCAATCATAATTCTTGTCTTCATTTAGATTTGGTGTACACAAAGCGTGGCCCTAATAAGTCAGAGATATCAGAATTATATTGCTCATCAAACGAAGAGGATAACCTACAACAATGATAGACTAGGTTCTTTAATTATTACTGTCTAGTTTATGACCATTATATGGTGTATAGAAGTCATCAATAATAAATAAATTGCCATATGCTTGGCTTTATATGATATGTTATTAGAGTAATGTGAAGAATTCAGAGGTTAGACAAACCATTTTTTAAAGTGTTACATGTAAGCATTGTTTTCATTATCAAAACCTATAAATTGGGTAAAAATCTTACAACATAATCCAAAATATTACAATATGGTTGTAACCTAAAAAATACTCAATCCTCCACTTCAAATTCCTTGTCACTGCGATGTTGATCTGCTTGTTGTTTCATCTTGTTTTGTGTCATAACTAAGTTGTCCTTTGTTTGAGAACCACTTGTTGGTGCGTTATGTGGTCCTCCACTACCTGAACCTTTGTAGTTCCTTTAAAGGGTGATGTGATGGATGGAGGATGATATCCATAAAGTTCCATAAATGGGGACATTTTCGACGAAGTATGGAAGGATGTGTTGTACTACCATTCTGCTAAGGGAAACCACTTGACCCATTGTGTTTGTTTATCAAATGCAAAGCAATGAAGATATCGACCTTCTAGATATTTATTCACAATCTTAGTTTTCCGGATTGAGAATGGTAGGATGAGTTGTGAGCCAATTGAGTACCCAAACAAGAAAATAATTCCGTGAAACAAATTTCAGTGAAAATTGGATCTTTGTCACTTACAATAATCTTGGGGACTCCATGTAGATTTTGAATTGTTTCCATGGATGTTGCGGCTACTGCTCTTGCTTTAAAAGGATGAGAAAGAAAGAAAAAATAGGCACAATTTGTCAATTGATCCACTACTACCACGATGACGGTTTTTCCTTCAGATTTGGGTAAATTGTAATAAAATCCATTGAAACTTATTCCCATCACTAACTTGGTACAACTAATGGTTGTACGAGACCTGACATCTTGATTGTCTCTCCCTTATTCTATTGGTAGACCACACATTCAGACACAAACTTTTGAATATCGATTTTAATGCCTTCCTAGAAAATCCTTCTTGATCCCATGGTAAGTTTTCAAGAACTATGAATGTCCTTATATCGGAGAAGTGTGCAATTCCCGAAGGACCTTCTGTTTCAGTTGGAATTCTTACATAAATATAGGTGATCATGATACCATAGCAAATCATTCTTCCATGCAAATTTATCTAATGCACTGGAGTCCTCTTGTAGTTGTTCATGAATGATCTTGCATACATCTTTGTCTTGCTTCCATTCTATCCTTGCTTCGTTCACCTAATCATATTGTGGAATATAAATAACACATAATGAACCCTCTATTTTTTCTTCTTTCATTGAAAGTGCATCTACCACAATATTATGTTTTCCTTTCTTGTAGATAATTTCAAAGTCATAACCTAGCATATTTGTAACCCATTTGTGTTGCTCTTATGAAGATAATCGTTGCTCCAAAATGTACTTCAAAGTACCATGCTCTATTTTTATTTTGAAGTGTCTTCCTATTATGTGAAGGTGTCATTTCTTAATTGCATGTAGTATGGCCAACATTTATTTTTCATAAATGGGTTTGAGTAAGTTTTTCCCTTTAAGCCGGATGCTTTAAAAAGCAAGGGGCCTTCCTTCTTGCATTAAAATTGCATGAATGCCATGGCCTATGACATCAGACTCCACAATAAAAAAAATTGTGAAGTTAGATGTGGCTAGGGCATGAGTTGTATGCATAGCATCCTTAATTTTTTCAAAATATTTGCTTGCTTCTTGAGTCCAAAAATGCTTCCTTCTTTAATAATGATGTTAGAGGTATCACTATTTGACCATAGTGTTTGACAAACTTGCGGTAATAGTCTATATATCCTAAAAATCCTCTAAGTTTCTTCAAGGTTTTGGGAATTGGTCATTCCCTCATAGATTTAATTTTGTTAGGATCCACTTTTACACCTTCATGAGATACAATATGACCCAAATATCTACTTCTCGAACTCCAAAGGAACACTTGGAAGGATTTACATAAAGTTGTTACTCTTCCAAAAGTTGTAATATTTTGTCAACATGTTGTACCTGCTCTTCCTTAAATTCGCTATAGATTAGTATGACATAAAAAAATACTTCCACAAATTTTCTAAGGAAGGGTTTTAAAATAGAGGTCATCAAGTTTTGAAATGTTGAAGGTGCATTAATAAGTCCAAATGGCATAACCAAAAACTCATAATGACCTTCATGTGTTATAAGTGTTGTTTTGGGAATGTCTTCCTACCCCATTATGATTTGATGATATCTCGAACGAAGATCCAACTTTGTTAAGAAAATTGCTCCATGCAATTCATCTAATAATTCATCAATGATAGGAATAGGGAACTTATCTTTTATGGTCATTTTGTTGAGTTGTCTATGATATAGACACATACACCATGAACCATACTTCTTCGTAACTATCACTACTAGTGAAGAGAAAGAACTTTGGCTAGGTTGAATGGTGCTCGCCTCTAACATTTATTGGATCATACGCTCAATCTCATTCTTCTGTGCATATGGATACATGTAAGGCCTAGTGTTAGGTGTTGTACTTCTTAGTTTCAAATGAATATCATGTTCTGATCATCTCGAGCAGGTGGAAGACCCTTAGGCATCTCTCCAAAAACCTTGGAATGGTTGTTGATAACTATTTGGATATCCATTGGAGCAAAGGATATAGATGTTTGAAGATATAGTGAGGAAAATTGTGCAATTACACCATGGTGTCCCTTTTTGAGTAATTTTGTCATGCTATTAGAGATTATCACCTTAGAGATTTTCCCTTGGATACCTCTAAGCTCAATTTCCTTTCCTTCTAAGGCAAATCTCATGAAAAGATCTTGAAAATTAAGGGCCACTATTCCCTATGATTGTAACCATTGGACCCCTAATACATCAACACCACCCATTTGGATGACAATCAAGGGACCATCCAAAAATACTCTCTCATATTGAGGTTAATACTAGGGAACTTCCCAGAACATTTTATGGTACCTCCATTTGCAACTATTACTTGAAACTCTAGTGTTGGAAATACAAAGCAATTGATATCTTTTGCTAATTTGTAATTGATGAAGTTATGGGTACTACCAAAATCAATCGACATTGTTACCTTTTTCCTTTTGATGTATCCTTATATCTTGAGGGTTTGTGGAGTACTGATGATGGTCAATGCATGACAATACATCATTGGAGTAGTATCTTCTAGATCTATATCTTGTGATGGTTCTAATTCTTGATCTTCTTCCTTTTCATAGCCCATGTATAATATTTTTTTCTCACCACATGTATGTCCCTTACTATACTTGTTGTCACAATTGAAACATAATCCTTTTGCTCTTCTTTCATCCATTTTCTGAGGTGTCAACCTTGTTAGTTGAGGTATGATTGTCTTATGAACCCCAAAGCAATCTTTGCTTCCTGCATATGCTCCAATGGCAGACTTGTGTCTATCCTTATTATTGGTTTGAATATGATGAGAAAATTGCATAGCTTCCATAGTATTTCCAATATGTTTTAGGAAAATCTCACGTTTAATGTCTTCTTTTAATCCATCCATGCAAGTTTCCAATAATTGTTCATCATTTATATCATCCACCCTTGTGGCCAATACTTGAAATTTTGAATTATAATATTCAATATCACCTAAGTGCTTGATTCCTGTCAATTGACTAAAGTAGTTATATTCCCAAATTTTCTCATATTTTTCTTAGAGGTCTCTTGTAAGTAAACCCCAAGTATAATGATAACAAGGATGCTTAATTTTAACTACCCATTGATACCATTTATATGGTTTTATCTCAAAGTTCAAAGTTGCTATGTGAATCCTTTGCATATCATCCTGTTAAGCCCTAATATTGGCTCATTACCCCTTAATTGTGGCATATTATATTAGTAATGTTATTTTATTTATGTTGACTTTAGGCCATTAGTTGTAATTATACCTCATAGTCTCCTATATATACCAAGGAGACATTTTCATTTTGAATCATCTTGTACTTGAACATTTAAGTGGGGTAAAAGGAGGTTGCCCCATCGAAGAGGCTTATTATATGAAATTATCTCTCTTTCAAGGCGTTGAGTACTTTTTCTGAGGTTTTTCTATGCTATATTGATATTTGGTTCTTAACATATGGTATCAAAGCTCAAGGTCTTGGGGTTTCGCTGCTACATCTGAGACACCTTGGCATTTTCGCTATAACTTTTTTTCTACAATGTTTCAGAAGGAACGGCTTGGAGGATATTTATTAGACTGATCAAGGTACGTTGGGTTCAAAATGAAGCTCCCGAGGCCTTATACATTTGGAGATACAGCTTGTAAAATTTAGGGTTTTGGAATCATCCTGAACTGAGTCATTGCATAATTTTCGCTATAATTTTTTTTTTGTAACATTTCAAACCCTAAACTCCGGAGACTATTTATAGAAATTAGTAATATATCTATGGTAAAAATTTCAGCTTCTGGGTCATCTTAAATTTGTAGATACACCCTATGTAAGATAGGGTATCTGACTAGTCCTATTGACTAGTCTCAAGAAGGTGTTCCAGGTAAAACAATCATAACTTCTTCTTAGACTATCCAAATTGAGTGGGACTGGTTTCATTGGATCGTGGACAATCTATAGTATTTTTGGTGTGAGTTTCAGAATTTTATATCCATTATTTTGTGCGGGGAACGCTATCCAAGTTAGATCCCCTGGAAAGGACAAAAATTGGCAAGTTGTGGGGAAGTTACCATACATTCCACTTAACACATCCAATTTTGATAAGACCTGTGGCATTATAGAGAAGAAATATCAGAGAACTACATAAAAGAAAGTTTCATACCCAAAAGGGCCTAAACTTGGGAGATACAACAAAAGAAATATTGTCTAGCGGAACCACCTCAAAATCAAGGTTCAAAAGTGATACTTGGCCAACATGCCACCAAAAAAGGGAACTTCTACACCAAATAAGACTCCAGAAAATCCTACTTGGACTCTTGATGAAGGTGAAGAAATGCATAGGGACATAAATGAACTACAAAAGAAGATGGATTCAATGGAAGCTAAGTTGGATACTAAGATGGATAGTTTAAAAGGGGAGATCATGGAAGTATTGAAAAATTTTGTAATAGAGAAGACACCTGAAAGTGAAAATGCATCCCATGAAATTCATGATGAGGACACAAGGAAGGTAAATCAAGAATGGAGAAACTCCAACTTTGGTTTGAAGACCAACCACGTTCCTAAGATTGATATGAGAAAGTTTGATGGCAAGGACCCAATCACATGGATACTTAAGATGGAGCAATTCTTTGATCTCCATAATATGCCACATACACAAAAGGTATGAATTGCTTCTTTATATTTAAAACCTAATCAATTTGTATGGTATCGATGGCTTTGTTCTCGCAAATCACTCGTCACTTGGACAATTTTCACGAAAGAAATGATAGCACACTATGAGGATACAAGGAGCAATACCTTCTTTAGCCAATTGATAAATCTCAAGCAAAAGGGTTCAGTTACCG
>ML780074.1:320286-368837 GCA_009831015.1 Picea engelmannii | reverse complement strand
TTTAGTTTTTTATATATATATATATATATATATATTTAAAATTTTTATCTTTCATTTATTTTTTAGTTCACCAATGCAAATCCATTTTAAACCTGGATCTATCAGGCACTGAGAGGGATCCAATTTCTTAAGGCATAACTTTTTATTTATTATTATTTCATTCCATATTAAGTTCCAATTTCTTAAGTCATAACTTTTTATTTATTATTATTTCATTCCATGTTAAATTCCAATTTCTTAAGGCATAACTTTTTATTTATTATTATTTCATTCCATGTCAAGTTTTACACTGTGTGTAATTGTTTTTTTAATTAAACCCACTTTATTTATTTTATTGTTATTGTTTTTAATTGATCGGATTTATAGTGTGTGTAATTATTTTTTTAATTGGGCCCACTTTATTTTTATTTTGTTATTTTTTTAATTGATGAGACTTTTTTTTAAAATGTGGTGTTATCTTACATAATGAAGACACCTCATAACGTTAATGCCTCAACATCTACCCCATATTCAGTTGTAGAGCACTTCACTACTCTTGATGCAATTATAAATTATCTTTTTTAAAAAAGTTTTACTTTAGTTTAAAAAAAAATGTTACTTTAGTTTTAAAAAAATATTAAGTTTTTTTAAGATTTAAAAAAAAATATTTTAAAGGGAGAGTGATGGTGGAGTAGAGTTGAGTAGAGCAATTTTGATTGTAACAATTGCATCTTTAACACAACGGTTTCAAAAATGTTGAAAATTTTAAGTTTAAGATTAAAAAATGGTACTATTGTTAACACTTTTTTTTTATTCAAAGGTTGATTTTAAGATTTTGGTTGCAATGGTTCAAGTTCTTAACACTGTAGTTTCAAATAAGTTGTAATTTTAACCTCAAAATAAAACAAAGGGGTACTAGTCTTAACGCCTCTTTTCAATTAAGGGATTGTTTTTAAGATTTTGGTTGTAATGGTACAAATTGTTATGTCCATAATTCCAAACAAGTGGTAATTTTAACCCCCAAAAAGAAGAAATGATGCTACTAGTAGCGCCACTTTTGAATTCAAAAGTTGATTTTAAGGATTTTTTTAACAACATTACATATCATGGTTGCAAAATGTTGTAAATTTTACGCCCCCCCTCCCCCCCCAAAAAAAATAAAATAAAAATGGTACTACTTTTTTAAATAAAGGTAAAAACAACCACTAAATGCAACCTCTAAAATAATGAGAACTCTAAAGGGTTCTTGTCAGGATGGTAACTATGATCCTCTGTAATTCATATATTTTAGCCATATGTTATGGTGGTTTTAAATTGTGGAGGCCCATCTTCTCGATAAAGAACTACATATCCACTCTCCACAATCATTATGGATTGTTGATCGTTGATCTACCAACACCGTTGGATTTGCTTGAAAGGGGCCCTGATTGAAAAATCAAGGTTGATTCGTAAATAGATCCAATCATTTGAAAGCAATGGGAGAAATAGGCTCGATGAGAAGATTAGGCCCGATTCCGAAATCGAGAAGAAAATTTCGAAAGCGATAGGAGAAAAAGGCCCAATTAGGGGATTGTGCCTAATTCTGAAATCGAAAAGAAAAGTTTGAAAGAAATAGGAGAAAGAGGTTCGAACAAAAAATTGTGCCTAATTCTTTATTCAGGGAAATAAACAGTGTGAAGGGTAAAAAAACCTAACGAAAAGATCTGGGCCAATTTGGAAATCGACAAAAGAAAATTAAAAGGAAGGAAATTTGCAAATATACCCTGATTAGGAGATTAGGAATGGAAATAAATTTGAACATATAAAAGAGTGTCGATCTAAAATATTTTTTTACACTCTTAAGGTTAACCTCATGAGGATAGAATCCCCCTGCATTTTTATGGAGGTGGTACTCTTTTTTTATTTTAAAATTATATACTGAAATATAAACAAAACTTGAGAATGACCAACTTTATTGAAAAACAAATATTCACATTCAGGGTAATACCCGAGATTGGGATGAGGTATCTTCCAAAGAGATTATATACAATATTCTACAAAATTCATAAACCAAACGAGTATGAAAAATAAAATACTGACATTTCCATCACAATATTCATCAAGATAGTAAACAATATCCACAGAAAGGAGACAAAAAATATGGATTGCATAAGGCAGAGAATTTTAAATGATCATTTCGTTAAAAACCAAAAAGATTATGATGGATACACATTTGAAATCTCAAGCCTTAAATCAAAGTCTTTGAGAATACAATAATGTAATATCCCAAGATAGTTCTCTGGGAGTCTCAAAAAATAATGAGTCTTTAAATACAAAGTAAATGTCTTTAAAGTAAAGTTTTTCATTTTCCCTTCAAAGAGAATTGGGATGGGGCTCTCGTGGACCATGAAATGAAAATACCTAGAAGATAAGAGGAAAAAAATCACAGATCAGTCTGGTTCTCATAGATAACTAATAAATAGAAGGCAATATGACAAATGAGTGTGGAAGAAAAATAGACTAAAAGGAGAACAAAGTTGCTACTTGACTCACTGTGATGACAAGTTTCTGTAACCCTTCACTTTCTTCGAGGTGCCTCTTTTGTATATGCTTGTTGTGGCTGAGGGGGCATAATCGTTGCAACCATTTCTTAATTTTTTGGCTCGATGATTTTGATTAATGCCCTTTTTAACCATTCCTCAACATATTCCTTTAATGGAGCCACAATGATCTCATGCCCAGTTTTGATCTCAAACAATTCATTTTCTAATTCTCTCATGTCAATACCCAATTGATGCAACGTGTCATCCACTTTATCATTTCTATTAACATACCTGACTAGCCATCTTTCAACTTCTTCTTCAGAAAACTCTATTGTTTTGGTAAATTCATTTTCCCAGGCTACTTTTAATGCATTAAGTTGTTCTATTAATGTTTCTTTTGATGAGGTCATTGTATCCATTAATAAATTAAGGTTGTCAAGTTCTTTTGTGAGATCGACAAGCTTAAGGAATAAATCACCTCTTTTATTTTTTTAAACATTTAATGATTTTCTGGCTCGATGATTTTGATTAATACCCTTTTTAACCATTCCTCAACATATTCCCTTAATGGAGCCACAATGATCTCATGCCTAGTTTTGATCTCAAATAATTCATTTTCTAATTCTCTCATGTCAATACCCGATTGATGCAACGTGTCATCCACTTCATCATTTATGTTAACATACTTGACTAGCCATCTTTCAACTTCTTCAGGAAACTCTATTGTTTTGGTAAATTCATTTTTCCAAGATACTTTTAATGCATTAAGTTGTTCTATTAATGTTTCTTTTGATGAGGGCATTATATCCATTAATAAATTAGGGTCATCAAGTTCTTTTGTGAGATCGACAAGCTTAAGGAATAAATCACCTCTTTTATTTTTTAAAACATCCAACTCACTTATCATTTTTCTCAAATATTTAATTCTCCTCAACTAACATGCATTGATTTTTTCATTCGAGTAGTAGAAGGAAGTTTATGCTCTTTTCTATGGGCATCAGTTAAGCTTGAAAATCTGGTTGAGAATGTACTTACAACCTCCTTGTAAAATCCTTCATCGTTCTCCAAATATTTCTACAAATATTCTTTGAAATTTATAACTCTTACTGAAAAATTGGTAGCACTTTGAGAATGATCCCAAATATCTTGAATTAGGTCTATTAATTTTTGTATTGCATCCCCAACATAATTTCTTGTTGCTTGCAACAATCTTGATGAGCCTTTACACTTATTGTTGCTTTCCATAATGTTTTCTAACAAGAGTGTTGGTTGAATTGTATTTAGGGGCTTTGGAAATAAAGGCCTTGGCATTAAGTTCACTGCTAATTCTTTTATATTTTGTTTCAATTCTAAATTTTCTCTTTCCATAGTATCAACAGGCTGCTTCAAAGAATCTTCGGTTGTGTCATAGAATTGTGCGACTTTTTATGGTACAACCCCATAAAAATCGATTACTAGTTTCCATTTTTATGATGACTTTTTATTTCTTGTATTAACTTTTTCTAGTAACATTTTTTTGGATACTCAATTGTAGGCCACGTGATGCAAGGTAACAAATTCTTCCTCAAATATTTTAGGTTCTTGAGTAATTAGGGCTTCAACAATTTCCCTGGTTTCCAATAATCTTTGCTCATACCAACTGGGTTCTTCAATGAGTTAATCAACATCCATTGCTCGTGGACTTTCTTGGGTTTTAGGTATGGTCAACCCTGTTGTTTGTGTATTTATTTTCCTTTTAACAAAGGTATACACAGTATGGGACTTTTCAAGATTTTTCCTTGGTGGGTCTTTATTGCCACCATCATCTGAACCTCTGTCTGATGTTTTTCTCATTTCAATACCACTGATCCTAAGTTTGTTCTTGATGGGGTACTCTTCTAGGAAGCAGTTGGTGAATTAGGGTTTTTGTTTACTACTTTGTTGTCGTGTTGTCGGTAACCTTCATTGGTACTGATCAATTCTTCCATATTATCTCAAACTTTTTCTACCGTGATTTCAAAGAGATCCAAATTATCTTCGCCCATTTCTTGAAATTGTTTAATTTTGTTGAAATGTGACAAATAGCTAATCAATTCCATATGTATAGTGAACTTGTTATCCAAATCAAAACCCTTAACAAATTCAGCTTCCTTCAAGCCAATTTGGTCAATATGGTTCGCAAGTTCGTCGAGGTGGGTTATGTGCTTTATAGTGAATTCTCCAATTTTCTGTGGTAGGGGTATGGACTGTTTTTTTCTCCTGTCGTTGAAGAAATGGGCCTAGGTTTTATACTGTCTACACATTTTCTCAGTGAAAAGTTTGTCTGATACATAAAATGGGAGAAGAAAAGGATTTTCTTCACCCCCAAAGAACCTGATAACAGTAAATTCCTTGGAAGTCTGAAAAGCTCCCTTCCCTGAGAGAAATGTGCCAACTTCAAAAGATAATCTTGATGTACTAGGGCCAAAAATAAACTTTTTGAACTAAGTTATTGTGAATTGAGTGAAAGTTATATTGAGTTTTGTGTCTATATAGGGCCGAATACCATGCGTAAACTGGTTCCATCTTGAAATCAATGTTCATTTCCCTCAACAAGTCTTCAAATACATGACCATAAGAAATGGAAAATATGAGGTAAGAGGTCATATAGAATTTTTGAGTCTTTTTCAAATTACTCAGTTGAAAAGAAACTTCACTAAAAATAAGGTGGCGCTAGTCTATAATGGATTTCTTATGCAAAGAAAAATGCAGGACATATATAATATTTCTTGGTACAGATGCAGTAGATTCCAAACCAATTATATGGGGAAAAAACCATGCAAACTCTTTGTATGGGTATTTTAATGAAGTTACCTCAATCTTGGAACTACCAAGGTTGTTGATTGGGTTGACCAAATAATTGCTTATAAACTTTTATCCTCCTCTATGTTGTTTCAGGAATTCATTTTCCTCTTCATTTCTAAAACACAAGGTGGATGTAGGAAGTCATAGCATTCTAGAAATTATTGTAGGAGCTAAAGAAATGGGTTGATGTCCTTGAAGTTGAATTATTATTTTCTCAAATTTGAACTTATCTACACACCATTGAACAAGTTCTTTGAAATCTATTACTTCTGGAACACAACCAGCTAATGTTATGCCTGAAGTCCAAATTAAGTTCATATTTTTCTCAGTCGGAGAAAGAGCCTTGTAGTAGTTGTATGCTCTCGACCACTGAAACTCTTGATCTTCATGCCCAAGTGTGTTTAGTTTATCTCCGCAATACGACTCATTTTTCTTACTTGACATTCATTTATCTGCTTTTGGCTTTGGCAATAGGTGGCACTACTGTTGATATTTACAACTTGGCACATTAGTTTTTATTTAATTTCACTACGTATTGTCTTGATAGTTCAATCAATGTAAATATTTCTTTAATGTTTCCAGCTTGCATGAGATTTGAATTTATTGCAAGGTTTACGAGTGTTTCATGAACTTAATAATGGTATTATGCTTACACAAGTGCCAGCTGATGTGGTGGGGAAAATAAATGTGATGGGAAGCGGTGATGTGATGTCATGGAAGATGAAAAATGGTAAGTATGGGAGTGTAAAATGAAGGTTGGAAAGTGTATAATGTAGTACGAGGGACCATGGACCTGAGGATATAGAGAGAGGTAAGAATGCTTGTACCGAAACAACAAATGCAATTAAGTGTGGGAGATGGTCATTTTGCGGGTCGCAGAGGTAGAGGGTGCATTTTGGAGAATATGGGAATGTGGGTTGGCTGGTATATAGACCTAGAGTCTTAAGAAAAAGGTTAATGTATGGTTGGTGGCCCCACATCTGCATTTCACGAAAAATGGTTAAGTGTTGAATAGTGAAAAAAATTGTGATTTGGAGGATATGCAAGTAAGAGGTGCATATTGTAGTACATGTTATTTCTATCCTGTAGACCTAAAGGAGTGTGGGTCTAGGACTTGTTCTACCCCCGCATTGCTTAAATTTGGCTAAGTGTTCGAAAAAATTGACAAAGGAGAAAAGAGACTAAGTGAAAAGAGAAAAAGAAAAACAAGGTAAGAATCTTATGGATGGGTAAATGAAAGAAAATATTGATCACGAATGTGGATCGTCAAATAGCTTGAACCAAATATTAGGTCTGACTAGAGAATCGAGCCGAAAAGAAAAGCTCGAATAGTAAAAATATGCCTAATCAAAAGATTGACCTCTATTTGGTGATTGAAAAAAAGCAAGAGGCCCAATCTTGATCAGGCCCGATTCACAAATTAGGCATATCCAAAAGACTTGGAATGAAACCTCATGATGAAGAACCAAAAGATCAAAAGAGCTCAAAGCATTGAATGAGTTCAAAAGAAGAAATTCCCTAACTAATAATAAAAAGAAAGAACAAGACAATATGCAAATCAAAAAAGAATTTCATTATGCTCACAATTTTGGGTAGTGAACCTTTTTAGGGAACAACAAGTGGTTGATTTGTTCCAAGGAATCCCAATATTTGGAATGGATTGATCCCCGTGATAGGCATGCTTAACCATTTGATTATTTTTTGTTTTTTGGAGCCTAGGATGGCCTAATCCTTTTGTGATAGATTGAGGATTATTCATTGATATGTTTTAGTTGAGTTGTGACTAAAGGGTTTACAAAAATGACGACCTTACTCAATTTCAATGATTGTTACAGATGGAGGGAGCTTCTAGCATTATCCCTTGGGGATAGTGTTGGTTGTACATATTGTACATTTTCATTTATATTCATTATGGATGTGATAGATGGTATGATGTTAAGCTATTGATGATCTTGTTCATTTGTACTTTATGCTTGTTCTTAGTGAGTGGATCTTTCATGTTGTGTTATTAATATATGTACTTTTGTATTGGATCATTTGGCATTGAAAGAAGGGTGTGAAATACCTAACTTGGAGATAGATTCAAAACCTATGGTGGTGGAATCAATGATTGATTCTATGTTTGCAGTTGATGGGAGTAGTTTTGATTATCAATGACATGGTTGTTTGATTGTATCAAGCAGAGGGAGTTGATTGTGATGATACTCTTGCTTCAATATTCTCTCATAAAGAGGGAGTTGATCATGATGATACACTTTCTTCAAGATTCTATCAAAAAGGGGGCTCATTGGAGGCAGGGATAATCAACATTAAGGAGGAAAATGATGGATTTGTTTCATATAAGCCTTACTTTCACTTTCTACAATTCTCTTCTACAACCTCTTCTTCTCGAACTTAGCTTGGTGTTTGAAATTTTAGCTTGTATGGGATTTTTCTTATTGGCCTTTGGAACTATGTTCATGATTAAGATATGTATGGCTTAAACTGAAAGATAGAGACTATACAAAATCTTAGAACCACCTATTGAGATTCTTGGTGATGTTTTCAAGTTATGTTTTTTCTATGTAGGAGGTTATGTATCAAAATGAAAGATATAATGCTATGAGCATCATTACTAATTGCAATACAAATTTCAAAAATTTTCATGTTGAATATATATATATAATATATATAAATATTATTAGTAGTAATAAGGGACTTCTCATCGAGCATGTAACAAGATAAAAAGTTGGCATGCCCTATTGTTAGTTATATATTGAGTAAATCAATGGAGAGGACCTTCTAGGTGTTGAGAAGGCCCTCCTCGTTGACAACCTTTTCATTCCAGGGTGTAATCCATTTCACAATTTTGTTTAGCATTCTAATTTTTTATTCATGTTTTTATTTTTAAGAAAACATTTATTTATACTAATTAAGAGAAAAGAATTGTTAAATAGATGAAGCTATATATTAAGACGTTTAACCTGAGAAAATAAAATGATTATTATTTTCCTCAAATTTTTAAAATAATATTTCTAATTTATAGATATTTATAACTTTTCTCATTTTATAAATTTCAGATATTAAATTATTGGTTCAATACCATATTCAAAGAGTCCAATAGCAATAATATTTCTCATAATAAAGTGGCAATCAATCACTCCTTTTAACCTTTAAAATTTAGTGGTCGCAGATTGAGTGACAATGTACAAGTAAAAATAGAATACTAAGAAATTTTTATTTGCGTACATTTTTAAGAATGATTTTTTTTTAGAATTTCTCCAATGAGGTGCCACCTGATAACTCGCATACCTTCTATTTCCAGTGACACACATGGATTCTATTACCCTGGAAGCACATTCATAGAGCTTCATAAATTTAGCAGGTACGCTGAAGGTTTGTTCCACCGACTTTGGATGGGTTTGTTCGTGCAAGACTAACACAACAGTAATGGGGGTGTTTAATGCTCCGAGCAAATATAAATTTGGGCTTTAAAAAGGCTCGAAAAAGGCCCTTTCACTCATTTTGGCCTTTGTTCTTTAGTTGTGGTTTTTTTCTTCTAGCATATCATTACTTTGGACATGTTACGGTTTTCATCATTTGTCCCTCTCTCCTTAGGGAACAATTGCAGTTGTTTCCAAGCCGCATGAGCGAGTGAAATCGAAATGAGGTAGCAGCTACGCCCGAGGGGTTTCCAATAGGTGACGTCCTCCATCTCCTTCTCTATGTAGGTTGGTTTTGCAACACCCCTTCACAGATTCTCAGCAAGATAGTGGAAATCTTCTTGGGATTCCGTAGGAGGAAGAAAGATGGGCATACACCATAATCGAAGAAGAAATCCTTGTGAATCAAGAGGAATTCCTTGGGAGGACTCAAGAAAACCAGAGATCCCAGCATGGAAAATAGTGGGAATGCAAAGTAGGCTAGTAATTCACAACACAATGAGAAACCTCACATTCTCTTGACTGATGACCAACTTAAGCTCCTCTTTGATCTTCGCAGGGATTCAACAAAGATAGCTTTTCGTCAAGAGTAGATGATAGCCAAGATCAATGATCTCCAGAATCAACTCTTTGGCTCGCAACCCAACATCATTGTTCCACCATGGACATCCCCAAGCTAGCATCAGGATGAATATGATGCTCCCCAGGCTTAAAGACTTCCAGGCTATCTTTTTGTTTATATATACTAGTTTAGTCTTTATTTTTAGTCATTTTAGTTTGTATCAGTCCATAGGCAGTAAAATGTATGGAACACGTTTTTTTGGCCTCACATGTGCCTTTTTGATAGCCCAGAAACTGATGCCTCAATTGGTTTCCTCTGTTGGAAGTTTAGGCATCAAATTTGAAATCTTGTACTCTTTTGATTTTGGTAAATAGAAGGACCTACAATTCTAGCTTAAAAAAGAAAAATTAAAACTTTTTTATATTTTATATTTTAACTTAATTAAAATTAAGTTATTTATATAATGTCGATTAAATACTTTACACTTTAACCTCTCACCTATGGATTAATTAAAAATCCCTTACTCTACTTAAACTAAGCTAAGTTCTTCCTAAAATGTATTTTCAACACCAAAGTTTGCATTGTTAGTGTTAATGTTTTGGTAGTTGCGGGAGGTATTAACCTCCATGGATAAACCTTTGACTAGAATAAAATATTCTGAAAGAAAGAGAAAACCTAAACACAAACCCTGGAAGACAATTCAGCTCAATAGAATAAATAATATTGAAGTATAACATGTAGAAAAGGACAGGTCGGCCATGTTTGAAGAGACACATGTTCACATGGCCATATTAGTATAAATAGAAGGTGCTCCAACTCATTTTTTACACTCACACTCTTGAGAAAGTGGTGTGAAAGTCTAGAGGAAGAGTGTAGCTACAAAAACTGCAGTTGGGTACTAGTCTTGGTATGTGGTTTGGGACTTTCTGCTTGGTGCGCTACCTTTGGAGAAAGGTACTCTCTCTCTCTCTCTCTTGGTTATCTATTGGGTCTAGTGTTTCTTCCAGAATCATTCTATCTTTCAAACATTACGATGCTCAGGGTGGATGTGTGCCTATGGTTGGGTGACAATATGGTGATATTGTCTATGGTTAAATGAGAACAATATTCTAACAGGTTATGGGCCCACACCACCTTCAAAACAGTCTAACCACTGGAAGGTAGATCTGCAACTCTCTGTCAAGCTCATTGTAGCACAAAATGCAGTTGCAACTAGGGTTTTTGATATTACAACTACAACAAAACCTAACCTGATTGTTTGGGCACTTTAAGTGAAGAGTTTGGCATAATTCTTGTATATCCTAGTGTGTCCTAATCCAACACATCTTCTGGTTCCCTCATCCATCAAAAACGTCAAAGTTAATTTTTTTGGTCAAAGTCAAAAGACTGGTCAAGGTCAAAGTCAAAGGCAGTCATGACTTCCTCCATGAAATCCGAGTGGTGTTGCAGAAGCATGGTCTCTTGGTAGAGCATGGAATACAAGGATTGACATCATCCTTGCAAAGAACAAAGGGAAAAATTATGGAACCATAGACTGAAGAACATGCGTCAAAGGATGACGAGTTTGATTTTTGGAGCTTCCAAGCACATGAATGTGGAGTAGGAGAAACAATAAAAAGAAACTAATGCAGATATGAATCTCTGGAAAGAGAAGGGAAAGATCTCAAATCTAATACATTCAGAGGAACAACACACTCTCCAAGTTGGAAATAATACTTGTCTCGGAAGAAAAGCAACTCAAGCGGAACAATAGCTAGACTCCAAGTTTGCATATCAAGTTTGATATTTTTATTATTGTTTCTTAAGTGATTATTGCAATCCTTTAGATTTTATTAATGCTAGGAACAAATGAATACTTAGTATCATGTACTATTAATATAAATGCTTATTGTACTTAATTTCAATATGAACTAACATCTCCTCTAGGAGATATTTCTTGTTCTTATTCTCAAGGAGGACACCTTGGTAATGCTATAAAGAATTACCATGAAATTGATATGTTCTTATATAAAATGTTATTATATTGGAAATACCTTTGCTCTTGTTGTTCCTATTTCGAGCAGCTTATCCTATGTATTCTAGGAAGGTTACCACAGAACAACAAGACAGGAAAGGACTCAGAGGGAGTCAGTGATCAGGAAGAAGCAAGATTTCATGACCCTTTGCAGGATTTGTAGGGACATGCAGTAGATGAAAGTGTGGTTCAAGGATTCTCTTAGTTAAAGGGAGTTCATGAAAAAATTTGAAAATAAGGATCTTGTAGGCTTCATGTCGAGTTGTAGGCTTCATGCCGAGTTGTAGGCCTTTGTGCCGAGTTGTAGGTTGTGTGTTGAGTTGTAGGCCTTTGTGATGAGTTCTAGGCTTCATTCCGAGTTGTAGGCCTTTGTTCTGAGTTGTATGGTTCATGTTGAGTTGTAGGCCTTTGTGCCGAGTTGTATTCCTTTGTGCCAAGTTGTAGGCCTTTGTGTTGAGTTGTAGGCTTCGTGTCGAGTTGTAGGACTTTGTGTTGACTTGTAGGCTTCGTGTCGAGTTGTAGGCCTTTGTGCCGAGTTGTAGGCTTCATGTTGATTTGTAGGCCTTGGGCCAAGTTGTAGGCTTCATGCCGAGTTGTAGGATTTATGTCGAGTTGTAGGCTACTCTAGTGAGATAGTCTGGTATGGTCTGGTATGTTGAGTTGTTTCTACACCAGTGAGACAGTCTGGTACGATAGTGGCATAGTCAAAAACCTGTATGGTTGTAATGGTGTTGCTAGTAATATGATATGGGTGATCATGAGATATCCTGTGTAGCTTTGGTGATGCTACCGGTCTACAATACCATGTAGTTATTTCCCATGCCATGTCAAATGGATGGATAATGATGATAGTGTTGAAATATTGTAACTTTGAAGAATATTAAATTATATTTAAGTTATTATCTTATAGATAAAATCCCCTTTTGTGGATTGATCATGTCGGGTATTGTATAAGACCAAATCCCCTTTTGTGGATTGGTCAAACCATATTTATATGGTGGTATTTGTAAAGTCATCCCCTAGTGTTTATAAAGTGGTTTTAACCACTCCTAGAAGAATTTGACCCTACTAAGTGAAGAGACATAACCCTAGCGCCTCCTCAACTAGTATTTATATGTGAGGACGGTGCCTCACTTACTCACTCACACACTCACTCATCTAGTGTGCTTATCTTGAAGGCGGTTACAATTGCAGGAGGAAGGAGAAGAGAGGTGCATGCTCAGTCTTGGTTTATCTTTGGTGTTTTGGTCTTAGTCTTGGCATTGTATTGGCAATCTGTTATTGAGGAAGTTTTGTTGGGTTTTCTCCCCCATGAGGGTTTCCTAGGATAAAATTTTGTGTACCTTGTGATTATGTTTCTTTCATTAATCCTCTTTATGTTGTTGTTTTGGAAATGCATTGAAATGCTCATGTAATTTGGAAATAGCCTAATAACAACACTAAAAATTAACATGGTTTCAGAGCTCAAATGAATAAAGCATCTTTCACTGGGTATCTAAAAACGTCATTATTGTCATACAAGAAAATTAGGGTTTTTTTACTGAAGAGGAATTTTTGACCAAAGACTATCTTGGGAAGTGTGTCTTGCCCTAGCACATCTTTTGGCAGCTTGAGAAAACTTTTTCAGTGGCCAGATTCTCCAGAAAGTCAAACCCTAGTTTTGGCCAGTACCGGAAAACCAGGACCAGTACCAGTCCAGATTTTCACATGTCAAGTTTCAAGGGGTAAAACTTGGAATTTTTTGAAACAATCAGCTCCAGCCAACTCGCTTCAGCTTAGCGCATCTCCTGGTAAGTTCATATTCACTTTCTGAGCACTTTTATTTTCTGGTCATTTTCTTAGCTCCAGGTCAAGATGTCTGCAAGCACCAAGCTTGTTGACAAGTTAGAAGGTGTGGAAAATTTGTGTCCCTAGAAGTACAAAATTGGACTCATGCTTGAAGAGAATGACCTTGCAAAATTCAAAAAATAAAATGTACCGAAACCCAAAGAAGATGAAACCAAAGAGAAGTACAAGAAGGTATGATTAGGGCTAAAAGAATAATTGCAGATTCCATTAAAGACCACTTGATCCCTCAAGTGTCTTCTAAAAATACTCCAAAAGATATGTTTGATGCCCTAACCAAAATGTATGAAGGAAAGAACATCAAATGGATGATGAACTTGAGAACCCAACTCAAGAATACAAAGATGCATAAAAGAGAAACCGTTCAAGACTATTTCTCTAAGGTTTCTCAATTCAAGGAACAGTTAGAGGTTGTTGGAGATACTTCACACACACCTAGGATTTCTTTTTCCTAAGGTTTTCCCTATGTTTATTATTCATTATTCAGTCTCCTATAGTTTAGGGAGAATATTCCTCTAGGACAATATTCCTTTAGGAGAATATTATCTTCAGTTCACACTTCAGTTTGATCAATTGAGTGGAGTCAAGATGCCACATTGGGATCATCACCATTCAACATTTGGATCATCACCAGCTAATGCGCATTGTCCTTGGGACTTCCACCATACTAGTTCATTACTCATGATTCCCTAATCTCCTCCTCAATTCACTTTGTTTTAGTCTTTCAACTAGAGACTGGGAGACTAGTTAACTCAGACTAGGTGGCAGTTCACTCCCGTAACTACCTCATATACCAGACTAGGTGGAATTTTACTCCCGTAATTGTTGGTGTGTGTCTAGATCACTCTATACCACCACTATGGCACATTGGCTTCTCCTCCAGTTCACATTAGTTGATTTATACAGAGTATATCATGTGTAAATTATCATTCATTCAATTGGTTAATGATAATTCTTCCATTGTTTCTCTCTTGCTTCTCTTTTCTCATATTTTCTCTGCAAATTATGTATGTCATTTTCTAGATAGATATATTATGTGTAGGTTCAACACATTTACATGGTATCAGAGTTGATGGACTGCTAGGGAAAAGACACACCAAATTATTTTTGTAGGTACCAAATATTGAAGACAACGGAAAAAATGGAATTTCCAAAAGAATTCATTCTTACATTGCACAATTTCTTTGCATGGAAGGAGAAGATGATAATGCATCTTCGAGTGTTGGCAGCCAATTCACATTTTCCACTGTCTTGTAAGCTGCCTACACTAATGTTTTGCAAACACCAATTTTTCGTCGCAATTTTCGAATGAAACGACACCTTTTTTGCGACATTTGCACATTTACCTTCGTGTTGTTTTCACGACTGTAAACGTGAAAACTTAGTCTTTTGAAGTCGCATTGAAATCATTATTTGAACTGTTATGATCCTTCTTGCCAATATGCCTACATTTCGCTTATCGTTATGCAGCTGGCAAAACTTTCGAACTATACTCGTTGAACATTTTTGGATTGATTGTGTGACTTGAGTTCGTGACTTATTGGCGATTGGATTGATTTGATTTCGTTTACTTGATCACTGGTTTCATGAAAATACATAGGTATTATGGTTAAATCTTTCATATATATATATATATATATATATATATATATATATGTTTTAATGTGGTACCTATGTTCGTATTTTCATAACTATTGGCATGTTGATTATGTGAAGACTCATGGGCACATTGGTTAAACTCTTGATATGAGTTGTTACAATACATTGGCGCGTGGTTAAACACTTGGTATTGGTCTCAAATGGTAAGTTTGGTTTAAAACTTTAGCATAACGTTCTATTGCGCGCTTTTTTTTATGCACTTACCATTTCATTGGTCGACCAAGTGACGTGATTGTTGAACTATGCTATAATGGGTATAACAGCTATGAGCCGGCGGTCGTACCATTGGCAATAACCATCATGCATGGCAGAGATAAGCTCCACCACCTTCGCACGATGACATTAATGTCTATCCCTTCTCCCTGTTTTCCCTCTGTGTATGCTATGACCCAAACCCTGGCTCGTTCACCGTATGCTCGGCTCCATGGAACCTGTGGTTCGAATCGAACCGAACGATAGCCAAGCCATACTGTTATTTGACAATGCCAAGAAGGACTTGGAGGATAACGGTTGGCTTACTTTCGTGCAGAAATTTGAGGGTTTTAACTTATTTGTGGCACAACAGTTCGCTCCGACTTTTGATGGCTCTAGAGCCAAGGTGGGCGACATACAGTTGGAAATCGATGAGAAGTTTATCAGTTCTGCTACAGGGTTACCTGCCACGGGTCAGAATTGGTTCAATAATTCAAAGGTCGAGGAGGTTCCATGGCCACTTCTGTTCATTTCGCGAAAGGTCACCTCTTGTGACAGAGGTATGCCCATATCCATGCTTAAACCACAATGGCATGACCTGTTCGTAATAGTCAAACATTTCATGACCTCTGAAGGTCGATATGGACTCATTTTTCTCTACCACCTGCGTTTGTTAATGAATTTTATGGGATACCCGTTGAATATGCCCTTCTACTTTCATCGTAGCCTATATAAGATGTCTAAAAGGTTTAAAAAGGAGAAGGTCGATAGTAGCCTGTTCCACCATGGACTTATTAAACTTATCATTGTTTATCATTTGAGTTTACATGGTGATAGCTGGGGATCTTTCATCGCTCGAAATGGTTTTGAGGATACAGACCCTGTCCAGGTTGACAAGCCTGTGGTAAATGAAACCAAGGTCGATCCACCCGTGCCCTTACATGTCCTACTTCCCTCTCCTAAACTCTCGGTCGAACCTGATGTTGACTTACCAGACGTTGTAGCAGAGAAGGCCGAGGCTATAAAAAAGCCTGCAAGCAAAAGGGCCAAAGAAAACCCTACTGTTATCACTAAGGGTAAAAAGAACGCTTGACTTATTTCGAGAATGTCTAGGAATAAACCTAAACCCACTGTTGAGCGGAAGCCCATCGTCATTAGCGAGGATTCAGATTCTGACATAGAACGCTTTCTAGCCAATGAGTACCCTTACTCACAAGGTTTATGCCCCGAACCACCTTATGATTTCATGACGAATCTTCCCCCTTGCCTAAGGAATAATCCTAGCTATCCTAGTATCAAATTGCCTAACGAAACCCTCGACAATGTAATCAAACCCTCACCTGTGCTCTCGAAACCCACACAGTCGCCCTGTGACCAATGTGATTTATGGTTGGAACGATATTACATCGACGTTCCCATACTCCAATCGAAAATCCAATCACTGGAAGATCAAATTGAAGTATTGACCAGTCAAAGAGACCAGCTCCAAGCAATTGATAAGAAACAGAAGACAATTGGCTCCATCGTTTTCAAGAATGTTGAATCAGCCACAGCCATTATCAACTCCAAATTGTCATGATCTAGCTATTTGCTCGCCATACAGGTATGATTTTCGATATCGTTTTAGCTCTGTGAATGATCACAATTAATATAGTGATTGGAATTTGATTTTCGAATGGCTCTATTTATATTTCGAAATGGCTCTGCCATAATGTTTTCATCTTGTATCTTTTTCGCTTTGCTAAAAATAAATGGAATTCCGTTTTGAATACGATTTGATCATTCCCAGTTTAGCTATTGATAGATTTATATCGGATTTGATTGGTCCTCGTTTGGATTTGATTTGTTCATTTGTCTGATTGAGTTAACGAAACTGATGGTTCGCTTTCAATTGAATTCGTTTCGTATCTACTCTGAACATGAAGTTTTTTATGCTCAATTTAGTATACGATCATGTTTGGATTTGATTTCGTTATGGTTCATATGCTATGATTGGCAACGATTTCAATGAGTTTGGTTGTTACGATTTTTTAATATATGCTCTGTCATGTAATCTTCTAAAAACAGGAATACAACTCTGTCCGGTTTCAATTTGGAAAGAATGACTCTGTGTCGTATGAAAACAATGCTCTCATTTAAGCCTGTGCAAATGCGCCCGAATCGTGGAATCGTTTTGATTCGTAAGAACTATGTTAAAACCTTGACTGTTCGATTCACTCTTATTCTGATTGGATTATTCCATATCTCGAGTTGGCAAGATTGTTTTACGAGTTGGATTTGTATTATAGTTGCGGCTCTGTTTGATTTTAAATTTGCAAAACGAATTGGTCAACCTAGATTATCTCTATCAAATCCGGTTATAATTCGTTTGAATGGAACAATTTTTATCAAAGTCAATTGATCTTGTTTGCCCAATTTGCAATAACAAGCGATCGTGTAATTCTTACGAATCCTTTTACCAATTAATTGATCTTGTTATGATTTTATTTGAGTTGATTCTCGCACCAGTTTGAGTTAATCCACTCGTGGCATGAATCGTTTGCTATGTCATTACAGTTATAACGATTTGAAAATGATATTGTTGGATTCAATCGTATCTTCTGTTGATAAGGCAGTATAACAATTGCCTACAATTTGTTTTGATTATATTGATTTCAAATTGATATCAAACGATTTCACAACTGTTATTTATGATTCTGTTCGTTCGATTTTATGGTAAAAAAAAGAAACAGAGTATGCATATCTCTGTAACTATTTGATTAATTTTGATCCTGTTTGATTTCGAATGATGTAACAATTTCAAATTGATTGACTCATTTTCAAATGGCTATTGGATGTTAATTGAATTTGATTCTTTAAAAGATTCTCAATCAATTTTAATGTTGATTCTATGTCTTATTTAGACCAGCTACAGAATCGCAAGATTCTGTAGCTAGTCTATAGAATTAGATCTTTATCATTTTATTAATAAAGGACCCTTCTAACTTGTCCATTTTTTACCCTTTTCAGGTAAATTCGAATTGCATGGGATGTGCTGGACAATTTAGGAGATGTTATGTGATTTAGTTTTTATGCTAGGTTCCTAGTTTAGACAGACTTGGGATATCTTCCCAAATTTTATGTAAACAGTTTGATAACTTCTACAGGGAGGTTTTACCCTGTAGAAGATCTTTAAATACTTATTATTTTGTGTAATAAAGGGCATCCTCACTTGTGGGAGAACCAGGCTATGGATTTCTAATACAAACTGAGACAGGAGTTGATGTTTTGCTACAACTTTTGCTTTTCAATATATCAATCTTTTGTTTCAAGTTTATGCATGTCATTTGCAGTTGATTATAGACTACTTTAGCTATCATAGTCTATTGTACAATGATATGATTTAATTAATGTGCCATCCATGTCTGATTTCTTTCAATATTCAAACACAACAATCACTTTGTTCAGTTAATGAGTGACATATTTCTCTTCTTCATCAATTGGATTATTTTTTTTTTTTTAACGAGAACGGTTATATTGCATTAATCGACTTTCAGGAAACCCTGAATCAGAAAGTTACATATCTGAAGAAGGTTGGTGACCTCTAACAGTGTTGCCAACCTTCTTTTGAACGTCTTGGGAAACCCCTCCCATTTGCTTCTTGAACTAATTCGAGAAAATGACAAAGATTGCATACATGAATAAATTCTCACAAATTGTGAGCATAGTAGAAGACAAAAGCAAAGCATTAAACCGAGGGGGATGAAAATTTCCCCTTAATGTAGGGGTCCAGCTTTTTCTGAGATCCTAAAGAAATGTTGGAGGCCGCCTCCTTTTCTCTGCGCGCTTTATTAGTCTTTTTCCCTCTGGTAAGGGGTGGAGACGGAACTGAATTGTCTTCCGGTTCAAAAGTTTCCACAGAGACTGAAACAACTAGGTCTGCATTGACAGAGGGTTCCGGAGCTGAAGCCTTTGCTTCCATTGTGGTGAGATCCGGAGGGCTTTCATCTGCCGGGGGGTCTTCCTTAACTGTTGTTGCTTCTGGATCCTGGGCTTCGTCCTCCTTCAGCACATCAAAGCTGTTTTTTGTCTCTAGATTTTCCTCTGCTGTATGGGTGGCCTTTGGGGCCTGGGCTAACGGATCCTTTCGCCTTGTCTGTCTTCGTCGGTTTGTTACTGGCTGAAAATCATCTTCTTTAACTGGTCCTGACTCCTCGGAGGTTTTGGGACAGCTTTTTGCGAAGTGACCGTAGGCATGGCACCGGAGGCACTTAAAAGGAATCTGCTCGTAGTCCAGCTCTTGGATATGGCTCCATTCCCCCAGGGAGAGCTTAATGGCGTCTGAAAGTCCTTTTTCAAGGTTTACCTCAACACAAATACGTGCGCAGGTGAACTGTTCCCCCTTCGGCTCCGCCCTGTCCAGGAAACACCCAAGCTTGTTTCCAATGTCCTCCAATGAGCTTATCCCCCAGAGATGCATTGGAAGGTGAGGCAGCCTAACCCAAACAGGGGCTGCTGTGATATCGACTCCGGGGTTAAATTCAAGAGTCCAGGGAGCTAAGAACAGCCCCTTCGACCCCATGAAATAGGGACCGGATCTGAAAACCAAATCACGGTCCACTTTCCTCGTGAAGCTGAAGACAAAGAAACCCCTGCCTACTGCATATAGAGTAACGTTTCCCTGTATCAGCATCTTCCATCGTTCTTCCATCCATGCCTCCACTGTTTTGGGGCTTGGCCATAACCCCATAAACTTTCCGATTAGGGCATTTTCTGTTAGAAGGAGGGCAAGCTTGCAAGGGTCCTTTGGATCTAACTCCAGAGAGGGGATCTCCTCCATCTTCTTAACAAACTTAGACTTGGGAGCAGACTTAGGTTTAGGTCCCGCTGCGCGGACTAACATATTGAAAGCTTCCACCGGATCTTTTTCCTTCTCGGCGATCAAAACTGGGGCCATCGTAGAAGGCGGCGACCACCTACAAGCATTCAGAAGTCGTGCCCTTGCACTCAATCCACTCGAATGCCCCACTAAAACGCTTTGATCCACGGCCTGTATACCCTGGTCGCTGCTAGACGCGTCCCTATCGACCTCCTGCGAACTGTGGCCAGTACCGCTTCTCCAAATCGCGAGCAAATGCTCAGGCGTACGCTGAAACACCAAACCGCTGCCCTGGACCTGGCTGCAACTCCAAAACGATGAAGAAGCTTGGGGACACAGGCGTCGGCTGCTGCAGATCGCGTTCCTGAATACCAGAGCGTGGTGGCTAGGGTTTGGGCCCTAGCCGCGAAGCCTCGGCTCGCCTCATCTTCCTCATCCGAAATCAAAATAGCTCATTAATCAATGCTATTATTGACGAAGTCAATATCAATTGGATTATTTTGTATAAGTCTTTGCATACAGGTTTATCTAACTGTGAAGATTTATAAATTATAAGATTACTGTGAATTTTTTATGTCTTGTTTGTCCTGTAATCATACTTGAAGAGCACTGCAGCTTATCGTTTACGAGAAGTTTCTGGGTAACTCGGTGCGGTTTTACTCCCTCCGATCAGCTAAGACAATCATCATACGCAGGACAAACCTGAAGCGTTTTTCAGGTCAGTGAGTGATTTATTTATTAGTTAATTTGTTAGTATAATATTAGTAGTTTAGTTAGATTTGTAGTATAGTTAGTATATTAGTTGTTTAGTTTAGTTAGTTTTTGTTTTATCTCTCTTTCATAAAATTATAAAATCAACAAAAAATATTTCTTTCTGTTTTAGGGCAGAATATAAATGAGTTTTTTCAGGTTTCATGTAAATCTGTAAATTGTAGATATTGTACATTTTGTGAATAAGATTTATTTATGTTAGTAATTAGATAGTATTAGTTAGTAGATTGTATATAATAGTTAGTTTAGTTTATTAGTTTGTTTCTTTTTATTATTTTAGTTAGATTAGTTTAGTTTGTTTAATAGTTAGTTTTAGTTAGATTAGTTAGTTTAGAATAGTTTTCGTTTGTTTTCTTAGGACCTTAGATCGGATAATGGAGCAGCTAAACCCGTCAGGGTGGTTCATCCCAAACGGATTGGGTTATTAGACAACCCTGGACCGGTTCCACTCTTCCAGTTGACGGATGGTCAATTTCGCCTGTCAACAAATGGCGCTAGAAGGAGGGCCTGCAATTAATTAATGGCATGAGGCAATCGCAAGACACCTCCACCACCTAATCGCTCACCTATAGTGACTAGAAGTCATTCAAATGATAACATTCCCCCTCAAACAGAAACCACATCAAACGACGATCCTCAGATCGCAGTTGAACCAGTAACTCCAAATCCCGTAGGTGGTGATGTACAAGAGATTGTCCGTCAATCTCTCTTGAGAACCCATAGTGATTTTGCCCGTCTGAGGCAACCTAACCGACCCTTGGACCAACCACTAGATTTCTCTTATATCAGAGAACAACTGCAAGGCACTAACCCTACCTTAAACCCTACGAATCCAATTGTCACTCCTGCTGCAAGAGGATTTGGTATACCCCCTTCACCACCTCCATCATCTCCTTCCTCTTCTGGAGGAGATTCATCTGACGAAGGCAATTCCCCTTCTCAACCTTCCACACCTACTACACCAATGGAAAATCAAAACAACCCTGCTAGACCCTGGCTTGATCAGGATGTCGTAGCCGTACCTGGAGCACAACACCCTTTATCCAAACACCCGGAGAAATGGCTTACCAAGTTTGACCCTGTCTCAAAACAGATCGCCGAAGACCACATTAAAAAGTTTATGTTAGCCATAAGACTCCGCAATGTCGAACATGAAGACGTTGTCTGTAGGTTGTTCCCGTATACTTTCGAGGGAAATGCATCCACATGGTACTTTTCCCAACAACCCCATACCATCGTGTCTTGGGATAAGTTTGAATCCTGCTTTTTGGAAAAATTCGGAGACGGTAAACCTCCGGAAGTCCTAGTCGTGGATCTTTCTAGCTTAAAATGAACCCAAAATAAAAAGTTAAAGACTTTAATCAAAGATTCTTAACACTTAAAAACCGAATCCCTACGGATTCCATGCTTGCCGAGAGTCTTATAATAGCATACTACACTAAAGCTTTGCATCAAAGTATAGCTATTTGGGTTAAATGATCTAATAAAGCTACGTTGTTAGAGGCCTTTGAAGAGGCTAGTCAGATTGAAAAAGACATACTTAGCCTTAAAGACTCTACTAGAAACGAAACATAGACTAGTTCTTCTTCCAAAAAGAAGATTGAAATCCTCCCCAGACCCACTCAAAGTAAAACATAACCTGAAAATTCTGATTTAGAAAACTTAACCAAAGTTGTTTAGAAGCTGTCAAACCAAGTCATAGACTTGAAAAGGTCGACCGAAGAAGCTTCCACGAGAAAAGGTCCTTACAAACCCCCATTCCAGAAGCCTTTTCATACCAACCGACCTAACCCAACCACAGAATGCCTAAATCTAGAAAGCCTACAATGCGCCCTTCAAACAATTCTAGAAGCCCAACATAACTTGATGCCTCCTGAAATTCCTAAGGAGGTGGTTGAACAAGAAACAGTTCAAGAAGAAGAGTCTTCTCCAAATATTTTTGGACACTTCTCGGATAGCATCTTTCAAGCTAACTTCAAGACAGTTCATCCTTATAATACCCGGAGTAAGACTGCAAACAAACCATCTACCGAAAATACTACAACTCCGCTGCCAAAGCAATCTAAATCAGCTGAGACTAAACAGAGTAATCTGAACCCCAACTTAGATTATGATTTAGTTGAAGATCTTAAAAAGTTAAGGGATAACATTTCTGTTTATGAGTTATTAAAATTTCCGTTTTTGCTACAAAAAATGTTACAAAACATCTTAGAGAACAACAAGAATGGTAATTTGAGTGGTAACAAGGTTGTCCAGAACAAAGTCTCTCAGAAGACTTCCACGAAGAATAACCCTGATCCTCAAGATAAAGGAAGCCTTCCTGCAAATAATGTAAATAATGTGAATAATGTAGATAAAGTAGCTTTAGAAACTGCGAGTAAAAAACCTCAAGCTACTGCCCTTAGTACTCGCAAGAATGTGCCTCCATTTTTGTTAACTTTCGAGATCTTTAATAGAAACATGCATAATTGTATGGTAGACTCAGGAGAAACATCCAATATAATGCCATGGTCTGTATGTCAGAAGATTAATGCTGAAGTTGAACCCTGTACATTAAAAATCATCCAACTTGATCGAACCAATGTTAAAGTTATGGGCGAATTAAGAAACATCCTTATAAGATTATCATCTAACCCCAAGGTTCATCAAATAATTGATATTATCGTTGTGGATATTTCGGAAGTGTATGGCATGTTTTTAAGCAGGCACTGGTTGGAGCAGCTACACGGCTATTTTGCAACAGATTGTTCTCACCTTTGGCTCCCAGAAAACGGTAAGCCCAACAAGATTAAGGTAAATCGTGAACTTTACCTTAAGCTCACGGTTATAGATTTGAATGACCCCAATGAACCATTTACACCTTCTGATAATTCACCTGAAGTACAAGGGATGGATACCTTCTTCGGCAACTTCATGGCTGAGGCTTCAGCTATCACCAATCCAGAACAACAGTCTGAGATTGTAGCATATGTGCAGCCAACAACTTCTACACAACAGTCTCATACACCCAACCGAAATCAAATTTGGTCTCTTTATTTCGACGGGTCAAAGTCCAAAGAAGGAGCTAGTGCAGGCTGCGTCATTATCGATCCGTCAGGTAATAAAACATTGATTGCATGTAGGTTAGAATTTGAATGTACTAATAATACTGCAAAATATGAGGCTTTGCCGCAAGGTCTCAAAAAAGATTTGGATATGAACATTCAAAATTTAACCGTCTTTGGCGACTCTGAAATAGTGGTTAGACAGGTAAGAGATTCTATCCACTGTCTTTCTCCGCATCTGAAAAGATACCAGTCGGAGGTATGGAATTTAATGAATAAATTTTCCGCTTTCAATATAAATTCTATTCCTAGATGGAATAACTCTGAAGCAGATTTATTAGCTAATGTAGCTTCTAAACTTCTTCCTGCAGAAGGCTTGTCTCTGAATGCATTCTCCGTCGAGCTTTTGTTCCGGCCATCCGTTCCCAACAACATCACAAACTGGAGAGTATTTGACGATGATCAGCAGATCATTAACTTCCTGCACATGGAAGAAACCTTTCAAGACGTGGTGATAGACGAACACACACATGGCGACAATTTGCATGATTTCACGGTAATACCAGATCCGAAAACTCTTGAATCTTCATCGGACATGGTAAACTCGATTCCTAAATCTGTAGTTAGATTAGAGAAGTTTTATGATCTTTGAGATAAATTTTAAAAAATGGTCAATTGTAAAACCAATAGTTCCTCGTTATCTTATGAAAAAGTAAACTTAGGAACAAATGAAAATCGTCAGTGCATTAATCTAGGGTTGGGATGTTCTCAACAAGAAAAAGCCGCATTTATTAAATTGTTCAAAGAATTTAAAGATGTCTTTGCATGGATGTATGATGACCTTAAAACTTTCGACCCTAATATCATACAACATGTCATTCCTATGAATCCCCAAACCTTACCCTTTCAACAAAAACTGAGGAAAATGCACCCTAAGCTCGAACCGACCGTCCAAAAAGAATTGAATAAGCTCCTAAATGCTAAGATAATTTTTCCTGTTAGACACACTCAGTGGGTTTCTAACCTTGTCCCAGTCCGGAAGAAGAATGGGGAAATCCGACTCTGCGTCGATTTCCGAAACCTTAATAGAGCGTCTGATAAAGACAACTATCCTGTCCCACCCATGGAACAGATCCTTCAACAGGTATCTGGTTCCGAGAGGCTATCCTTGTTGGATGGTTTCTCGGGATACAACCAAGTCCTGATGTCTCCACCAGACCAACTTAAAACTACCTTCCGCACCCCATTGGGCACTTACGCTTATCGCAAAATGCCCTTTGGATTGATTAATGCCGGTGCCACTTTTCAGAGAGCAATGGACATTTCTTTTCGAGGCTTAATTAATCAGTTCGTCGTAGTTTACTTAGATGATGTGATTGTGTTTTCTAAAAACAAAAACGATCATCTAGCTCACTTACGAGCCATCCTACTACGATGTCGTAAATACAACATCTCCTTGAACCCTAAAAAATCCATCTTTGCAGTAGAACAGGGTAAACTCTTAGGATTTATTGTGTCAAACGAAGGGATGATTATCGACTCCAAAAGGACTCAAGCCATCGCGAAGCTTCCTCCTCCTACATCCAAAAAGTCTATGCAGTCTTTCTTAGGCCAGATTAACCTCGTAAGGAGATTCATCCCCAATTTCTCCGAAATGGCCAGGCCTTTACAGAACTTGATTAAGAAAGACACCCAATATCACTAGGGACCCTCAGAAAACCAAGCTTTTAATGCAATAAAGAAGGCCATAATAGACGCTCTGTCTCTCATGAGCCCAGATTTTTCCAAAGATTTCACACTCTACACTTTTGCTTCTGACCGCTCCTACGCCGCAGTCCTAAATCAAAAGAACGTCGAAAAAAATGAAGTACCCATCGCCTTTATGAGCTCTGCTTTCAAAGGCGCTGAACTTAATTACCCAGCGGTAGATCGGCAAGCCTACACTGTTTTCAAAGAAGTCAAACACTTCCGGTCGTATCTTTTGAAATCCAGGACGAAGATTATTGTCCCCTACCCAACCATTAGGAACCTGCTAGTGCAGAAGGAGCTAGGAGAAAAGAGAGCTAACTGGGTTAACTCTTTACAAGAGTACGATATAGAAATCACCCCAGCTCAGATAGTGAGAGGCCAAGGTTTATGCAAGTTAGTTGTTGATTCAGTCGAAGGACAACAAGAAGAAAACGATCTGTCCAACCTAGTACAACACGATCAGAATGAAATCTATTGTGTACAAAACGTTGTCAGTCCCTGGTATGACGATATTAGATTCTGTCTTTAACATGGATCAACCCCCCTTCACTTGGATCCCACCAAGAGAAGAGCGTTGAGATTAAAGTCTACCTCCTTTCATTTGGTAAATGGTATCCTGTTTCGTCAAAATTTTGATGGCGTACTGATGCGCTGTCTTGAAAGAGACGAAGCAGAAAAAGTCTTGCTAGAGTTACATGCAGGTGAAGCTGGTGGTCATTTTGGTGGTGACACCACTGCTCATAAGGTTCTAAGAGTCGGTTATTACTGGCCCACACTTTTTAGAGACGCCCATGCCTTGTGTCGTAAATGTATCATTTGTCAGAAAGCATCAGGGCGGTTACAAAAACCAACCTTTCCTTTGCAGCCCTTTACAGTAGACTTTCCTTTTTAGCAGTGGGGCCTTGATATCATAGGTCCAATCAATCCTTCTTCCTCGCAACAGCACAAGTTTATCATAACAGCCATAGACTATTTCACCAGATGGTCTGAAGCCGCTACGTTAAGAACTGTCAACACCAGTCAGGTAATTGCCTTTCTAAATTCGAATATCATCACTCGCTTCGGTATCCTTGACTGTTTAGTATTTGATAATGCTTTTTACTTTTCCTCTCTTGAGATGAGAGAATTTGCTTTGGAAAAATGAATTAAGCTGAAGTATTCCGCTAGCTATTACCCCCAAGGTAAAGGATTGGCAGAATCAACAAACAAGAACTTGATTAAAATCATCAAGAGAACGGTGGTTGAAAATCATAAAAATTGGCACAATGCACTGCTAAACACTCTGTGGGCGGATAGGGTAACGCCAAAATATGTTGTTGGTAACTCCCCCTTTTTTCTCGTATATGGTAGAGAAGCAATTCTGCCACCTCACATTCTTCTTCCTTCACTTCAGTTGTCACAGAAAATCCAAGAAGAAGATTGTCCCCCTTTGGAAAACCGAATTAACGCTTTGATGAAACTAGAAGAGGTAAGAACCCAAGCTAAACGTAAGTTAGATCAGCATCAACAGATAGTCAAAAGTTGGTTCGATTCTAACTCTGCCTCTGATAGGAACTTTGAAGTAGGTGACATTGTCTTGAAGTGGGACAAACCGCATGAGGGAAAGGGAGAGCACACAAAATTTCAAAACCTATGGCTTGGACCATTTTTAATTGCTGAAAAGTTGGGTCCTAGCTCTTTTCGATTGCAGAATCTAGAAGGACAACCTGACACCTATCTGGTAAATGGCCAAGCCCTGAAAAGATATTTTGCTTGATAACAACCCTTGTATATTATGTACATATTCTGCTTTGTTTGTTTTTTCGTTTGCTTATTCTTTTTTATTTGAATTTATCAGTTTGTGTTTATGAAATGCACATACCTGTACACTGAGCTATTCAGACAAAGACAATAGAAAATTCCTTCGCCGAAATAACTACTAAGAAAATTTGTATGGACATCAAATGGCGTATTTCTGAAATCTGTTGGCAAAAGTCTGTTGTTTGAAAGAAGTTGACTGGTTTCAATCTCTGAGTAAATCTTGTCATGATCATCTATTATCTTTTTACGCTGTCCCTATTCCGTAAAGGAATGACTCAGAAGATGTCTCCCTGCCTTAGGAAGTTGTTTTTGTAAATAAAACATCTCTGGATCTAAATAAAGGATAGTTCTAAAAGTTCTGATAAGGTCTGAAAAATATGTTAAAATATCATGATTTTCAGCGTCACCCCGCTCAACTATAAATCTTTGAAAAACAAAACAAAATAAATCAATAAATGAGTTGTGGGAAGTGTTTTGTAAACCTGTCGGGATGATGAACAGGTCTACTGGCAGTGGGTAAATGCATGCATGACGCCAAGACAACTTCGTCGGAGTACTGAACAGGCCCGCTGGCAGCGAAGCAATGTCGGGTATATGAAAATTTGCAAATAAGAAACCTCTTTAATGTCCTTTATTCTGACCTAGAACTTCTTGGCAGGATACAGATGTCAGAGTGGGTTAAATGACAACCCTGTCGAGGCTATGGATGCCTGCTGGCAGCAGTGGATCTGTCAACAGTATTGGATATTTTATCTTTAATATCGTGATTTGTTGATCTTAAGACTGTTATCTGTTTTTGTCTTTTAAAACACTGCTGGAATACTTGGTTAATGATGATGTTTATATGATTTTCTGGTTGTTGTTTTTGAGTTGAAATTATCATGCTGTCCTAATCTGAATTTGTTTTTTTGGAAGAGATAACTTCTTCTACCAGTGTGTCACCATTGTTGGCAGCCAATTCACATTTTCCACTATCTTGTAAGTTGTCTACACTAATATTTTGCAAACACCAATTTTTCGTCGCAATTTTTGAATGAAACGACACCTTTTTTGCGACATTTGCACATTTACCTTCGTGTTGTTTTCACGACTGTAAGCGTGAAAACTTAGTCTTTCGAAGTCGCATTGAAATCATTGTTTCAACTGTTATGATCCTTCTTGCCAATATGCCTACATTTCGCTTATCGTTATGCAGCTGGCAAAACTTTTGAACTATACTCGTTGAACATTTTTGGATTGATTGTGTGACTTGAGTTCGTGACTTATTGGCGATTAGATTGATTTGATTTCGTTTACTTGATCACTGGTTTCATGAAAATACATAGGTATTATGGTTAAATCTTTCATATATATATATCTTTTAATGTGGTACCTATGTTCGTATTTTCATAACTATTGGCATGTTGATTATGTGAAGACTCATGGGCACATTGGTTAAACTCTTGATATGAGTTGTTACAATACATTGGTGCGTGGTTAAACATTTGGTATTGGTCTCAAATGGTAAGTTTGGTTTAAAACTTTAGCATAACGTTCTATTGCGCGTGTTGTTTTATGCACTTACCATTTCATTGGTCGACCAAGTGACGTGATTGTTGAACTATGCTATCATGGGTATAACAGCTATGAGCCGGCGGTCGTACCATTGGCAATAACCATCATGCATGGCAGAGATAAGCTCCACCACCTTTGCACGATGACATTAATGTCTATCCCTTCTCCCTGTTTTCCCTCTGTGTATGCTATGACCCAAACCCTAGCTCATTCATTGTATGCTCGGCTCCATGGCACCTGTGGTGCGAATCGAACCGAACAGTAGCCAAGTCATACTGTTATTTGACAATGCCAAGAAGGCTTGGAGGATAACGATTGGCTTACTTTCGTGCATAAATTTGAGGGTTTTAACTTATTTGTGGCACAACAGTTCGCTCTGACTTTTGATGGCTCTAGAGCCAAGGTGGGCGACATACAGTTGGAAATCGATGAGAAGTTTATTAGCTCTGCTACAGGGATAACTGCCACGGGTCAGCATTGGTTCAAGAATTTGAAGGTCGAGGAGGTTCCATGGCCACTTCTGTTCGTTTCGCGAAAGGTCACCTCTTGTGACAGAGGTATGCCCATATCCATGCTTAAACCACGATGGCATGACCTGTTCGTAATAGTCAAACATTTTGTGACCTGTGAAGGTTGATATGGACTCGTTTTTCTCTACCACCTGTGTTTGTTAATGAATTTTATGGGATATCCGTTGAATATGCCCTTCTACTTTCATCGTAGCCTATATAAGATGTCTAAAAGGTTTAAAAAGGAGAAGGTCGATAGTAGCTTGTTCCACCATGGACTTATTAAACTTATCATTGTTTATCATTTGAGTTTACATGGTGATAGTTGGGGAGCTTTCATCGCTCGAAATGGTTTTGAGGATACAGACCCTGTTCAGGTTGACAAACCTGTGGTAAATGAAACCAAGGTCGAGCCACCCATGCCCTTCCATGTCCTACTTCCCTATCCTAAACCCTCGATCGACCTTGATGTTGACTTACCAGACGTTGTAGCAGAGAAGGCCGAGGCTATAAAAAATCCTGCGAACAAAAGGGCCAAAGCAAACCCTATTGTTATCGCTAAGGGTAAAAAGAACGCTCGGCTTATTTTGAGAATGGATAGGAATAAACCTAAACCCACTGTTGAGCGGAAGCCCATCGTCCTTAGCGAGGATTTAGATTCTGACGTAGAACGCTTTCTAGCCAATGAGTACCCTTACTCACAAGGTTTATGCCCCGAACCACCATTATGATTTCATGACGAATCTTCCCCCTTGCCTAAGGAATAATCCTAGCTATCCTGGTATCAAATTGCCTAATGAAACCCTCGGGAATTTAATCAAACCCTCACCTGTGCTCTCGAAACCCACACAGTCACCCTGTGACCAATGTGATTTATGGTTGGAACGATATTACATCGACGTTCCCATACTCCAATCGAAAATCAAATCACTGGAAGATCAAATTGCAGTATTGACCAGTCAAAGAGACCAGCTCCAAGCAACTGATAAGAAGCAGAAGACAACTGGCTCCATCATTTTCAAGAATGTTGAATCATCCACAGCCGTTATCAACTCCAATTGTCATGAGCTAACTGTTTGCTCGCCATACAGGTATGATTTTCAATATCGTTTTAGCTCTGTGAATGATCACGATTAATATAGTGATTGGAATTTGATTTTCGAATGGCTCTGTTTATATTTCGAAATGGCTCTGCCATAATGTTTTCATCTTGTATCTTTTTTGCTTTGCTAAAAATAAATGGAATTTCATTTTGAATACGATTTGATCATTCCCAGTTTAGCTATTGATAGATTTATATCGGATTTGATTGGTCCTCGTTTGGATTTGATTTGTACATATGTCTGATTGAGTTAACGAAACTGATGGTTCGCTTTCAATTGAATTCGTTTCGTATCTACTCTGAACATGAAGTTTTTTATTCTTAATTTAGAATAAGATCATGTTTGGATTTGATTTCATTATGGTTCATATGCTATGATTGGCAACGATTTCAATGAGTATGGTTGTTATGATTTTTTAATATATGCTCTATCATGTAATCTTCTAAAAACAGGAATGCAACTCTGTCCGGTTTCAATTTGGAAAGAATGACTCTGTGTCGTATGAAAACAATTCTCTCATTTAAGTCTATGCAAATGCGCCCGAATCGTGGAATCGTTTTGATTCGTAATAACTATGTTAAAACATTGACTGTTCGATTCGCTCTTATTCTGATTGGATTATTCCATATCTCGAGTTGGCAAGATTGTTTTACGAGTTGGATTCGTATTATAGTTGCGGCTCTGTTTGATTTTAAATTTGCAAAACGAATTGGTCAACCTAGATTATCTCTATCAAATCCGGTTATAATTCGTTTGAATGGAACAATTTTTATCAAAGTCAATTGATCTTGTTTGCCCAATTTGCAATAAAAAGCGATCATGTAATTCTTACGAATCTTGTTACCAATTAATTGATCTTGTTATGATTTTATTTGAGTTGATTCTCGCACCAGTTTGAGTTAATCCACTCGTGGCATGAATCGTTTGCTATGTCATTACAGTTATAACGATTTGAAAACGATCTTGTTGGATTCGATCGTATCTTCTGTTGATAAGGCAGTATAACAATTGCCTACAATTTGTTTTGATTATATTGATTTCAAATTGATATCAAACGATTTCACAACTGTTGATTATGATTCTGTTCGTTCGATTTTATGGTAAAAAAAAGAAACAGAGTATGCATATCTCTGTAACTATTTGATTAATTTTGATCCTGTTTGATTTCGAATGATGTAACAATTTCAAATTGATTGACTCATTTTCAAATGGCTATTGGATGTTAATTGAATTTGATTCTTTAAAAGATTCTCAATCGATTTTAATGCTGATTCTATGTCTTATTTAGACCAGCTACAGAATCGCAAGATTCTGTAGCTAGTCTATAGAATTAGATCTTTATCATTTTATTAATAAAGGACCCTTCTAACTTGTCCATTTTTTACCCTTTTCAGGTAAATTCGAATTGCATGGGATGTGCTGGATAGTTTAGGAGATGTTATGTGATTTAGTTTTTATGCTAGGTTCCTAGTTTAGACAGACTTGGGATATCTTCCGAGATTTTATGTAAACAGTTTGATAACTTCTACAGGGAGGTTTTACCCTGTAGAAGATCTTTAAATACTTATTATTTTGTGTAATAAAGGGCATCCTCACTTGTGGGAGAACCAAGCTATGGATTTCTAATACAAACTGAGACATGAGTTGATGTTTTTCTACAGCTTTTGCTTTTTAATATATCAATCTTTTGTTTCAAGTTTATGCATGTCATTTGCAGTTGATTATAGACTACTTTAGCTATCATAGTCTATTGTACAATGATATGATTTAATTAATGCACCATCCATGTCTGATTTCTTTCAATATTCAAACACAGCAATCACTTTGTTCAGTTAATGAGTAACATATTTCTCTTCTTCATCAATTGGATTATTTTGTATAAGTCTTTGCATACAAGTTTATCTAACTGTGAAGATTTATAAA
Source organism: Picea engelmannii (assembly GCA_009831015.1). NCBI lineage: Eukaryota > Viridiplantae > Streptophyta > Pinopsida > Pinales > Pinaceae > Picea > Picea engelmannii. The sequence continues at coordinate 336,508 of ML780074.1, read as the reverse complement.
TTATAAGATTATTGTGAATTTTTTATGTCTTGTTTGTCCTGTAATCATACTTGAAGAGCACTGCAGCTTATCGTTTACGAGAAGTTTCCGGGTAACTCGGTGCGGTTTTACTCCCTCCGATCAGCTAAGACAATCATCATACGCAGGACAAACTTGGAGCGTTTTTCATGTCAGTTAGTGATTTATTTATTAGTTAATTTGTTAGTATAATATTAGTAGTTTAGTTATATTTGTAGTATAGTTAGTATATTAGTTGTTTAGTTTAGTTAGTTTTTGTTTTATCTCTCTTTCATAAAATTATAAAATCAACAAAAAATATTTCTTTCTGTTTTAGGGCAGAATATAAATGAGTTTTTCCAGGTTTCATGTAAATCTGTAAATTGTAGATAATGTACATTTTGTGAATAAGATTTATTTATGTTAGTAATTAGATAGTATTAGTTAGTAGATTGTATATAATAGTTAGTTTAGTTTATTAGTTTGTTTCTTTTTATTATTTTAGTTAGATTAGTTTAGTTTGTTTAATAGTTAGTTTTAGTTAGATTAGTTAGTTTAGAATAGTTTTCTTTTGTTTTCTTAGGACCTTATATTGGCTAACGGAGCCGCTAAACCTGTCAGGGTGGTTCATCCCAAACGGCTTGGGTTATTAGACAACCCCGGACCGGTTCCACTCTTCCAGTTGACGGACGGTCAATTTCGCCCATCAACATCGAGGTAGAGGATTATACAAGTTAACCATGAACATAGAGACAGAACCAACATCATCCATAGAAAATTCCAAGTATCTAAATCGAATGGATGAAGCGTTTGGAACAATTTGCAGTCTCATTTCTCTTGAACTCCTCTTTCACATATCCTCATGTAAAACCCTCAATGAAGCCTGGACCACCATGGAAGGGAATTTTGGAATACATGACGAGATGAGGGGACACATGCTTAAGGTGTAATTTCTCACTTTGGATCCAAAAACCTTCGACAATCTCTAAGATTTATTTTCCAAATATAAGGATTTGTTGTCACAACTCAAGGCTTGTGGGGTTGATAAATCTAAGGAGGAGAAAAAATGGTTCTTACCATTCTCTCCAAACTTGGTCCAGAATACTCAGTGTTTGTATCTACATTTCATTGAGTTAGGCTAACCTCTAAAGCCACCTAGATGATGCCCTCTCTTGAGGCCTTTATCGAGTCTCTGACATGAGATAAAAACAAGATCATCAATATGGGAAAAATCAAAGGCCCAAAGGCGCATGCACTTAGTGTGCAAGATGGTAGCAGTCATCAATATAAAAAATATAAATACAGAGACAAAAGAAAAGCACATGAAAATCCAAAGAAGGAAGGGTACTCAAAAACCTTCAACGATGCCTCCGGATCCAAAGGTGGAAAGGGAAGAAAAGGGGATAAATGCACTTACTTCCATAAAGGATTCAATCCAAAATCTGCATGTATGTAGAAACAGATATATCAAATAGCCCATATAATTCAACAAAACAACCTTGGATATTGCATCCCCGAGGGTGCCAAGAAGAAGAAGCCAGAAGATCAAAATATCAAGAAAGACAATTATATCCATGCTTTGATTGCCATCAAATCCTCTCCCAATGCTTGGATCATAGATTCTATTCTTCATTGGATGCATGAAAAGGTCCTCCTATTCTGATGGGGGACAACTCTCCAGTCGAGGTAACCGGAAAAGGAAGAATTGAAATCACAAACGGAAGCTTCGAGAATTTGCTACACGTTCCCAAAATTTCCGTCAATCTTCTCTCCATGTATCTATGACATGCAAACCAATTCCAGGGTTGCTACTGGTGAGGTAAATCATCAATCTATACTCTACACATTTTCTGAATTTATTGAACCAGATTTTGCATTACTGCTTACTCATGTTGATGAAAGTAGTAGGATATGGAACGAAAGGTTCATGCATTTAAATTTCATATATATGAAACAACTTAGCAAGAAGGGAATGGTTGATGGTCTACCCGACATCCACTTCTCCAAAGAAATTTGTGAGGGATGTGTTCTTGGAAAACACCCTCAAGAGAAATTCGACAAAGGAAAAACTTAGAAGGCTTCATATCCTTTAGATATCATCCATAGTGACCTCATGGGCCCTTTTTCACATCCATAAATAAGTAAAATGAGGTATGTGCTCATTTTTGTTGATGATTTCTCATGCTTCACATGGATTTTTTTTCTCAGGAAAAAATCAGAGATTTTTCAACACCTCAAAGATTTCAAAGCCCTTGTTGAGACATAGTTAGGAAAGAAATGTTAGACAACTGANAAAAAATTATACCCATTTTAAACTCATTACAAAACACTCAATGATGATCACAATAATTCAAGGAAGTAAGCAATAGAGTATTCAACATCAATCACACACATGAAGTATACAGAGACGGATATTCTTGAGGAAACCCATAAAGGGATAAAACCTCTTCTTCTTAATATGATAAGTAGTCTTTATTTTCTGTACATTATCATTCGTATGAGCACCAACTCTTTGTGAGGCTACCACCTCTGTTTTACATGCTGCAACTTGTTGGGAGCACCAACTCTCTGGTTTCTCTAGCACCCACTAGAAGGAAGCACCAACTCCCTAAGTGTTCCAACACCAACTGGATGGAAGCACCAAATTCTAGTCACACAGGCACCAACCTGTATAACAGAGAACAATGGTTCTCCCTTGCACCACCCTACCAACCTGGTTTATAAATCTTTGCTTGCATAAATTTATTACAGTGATACAGTATTTATCAATGGCTTACCAGTCTCATCATTGTTCTGCTACACTGCTCTACTCTGCCTACATCAGTGTCTTCCTGCTTGCGTCTTCTTGCACTTTATGTTCCTATTGTCTTCTTCATCACATATAGTTCAACTTGTTTTATCGAGAAACAACAACCTGCCTCTATAACAACATATTTCTTTTATTCCTTCTCTCATCATCTGTTACACTCCAAATCTCCAACGCTCGATTCGGGAATCTCAAACTGTTCAAGAACAATGATTCTGATGCCCCGGAACAATGATTAAGTTAGTCTATTTGAATCGTAACTGAACAAAAAATCATGAAGTGAAACAACAACCCTTCGATCAGATTTTGTTTGATCAGTGTCGTTGGATTATACACACATAAGCCTTTTTGAATTTTTAATGCGTAACCTCTGATGTGGAGCCTAGAAGCGCTAGCTCCTTCCCCTATCTTCTGCTGATGTGAACTTAGGCGATGATCTCATGTGACCACGTGATTGCGGTCGCGGCCAAAGGAGGTTTGAGGGAAACTCGCTTTTCACCTCGTAGTTCAATACAGAGCTCCACATATGCCTTTGTTGATACCGTGGTTTTGATTGTGGCCCGCTCATGAAAAATTAAGACCCGAGCATGTTCTGACCCCGCAATTGAGAATGAATGTTGATCTCCAATCCCTTGGAGATGCCTCTCGATCAACAGTTGTTATCATCCTTCCTTTCCTGCCTTATTTCCTCCTTCCACACACGATCCCAGATCTCCATGATCTATCGACAAGTAGCTCCCTTCCAAGTCAGTGGCTACAATTCATTTTGTGATACGAGCTTTGGGAGTTTTAACTCTCGTCCCTTTCTTTCCTCCATACGTCAATATTCTAAATTTGATGATCTGTAGACACCTGTCCTCCTTAATCAATGGATCTGCCTTTTAAATCTCTTACCATATGACCAATGGCGGTGTCCAGACGTTTAGGCCAAACGAGCGCTTAAGCGCTTATCAGAATCAACGGTCACGATTTAATATCCTGACGAGATGGACGATAGTCGAGACTTCGGGTATTCGGGGTTTGGAAATCTCAACTTTCTAACCTTTCCTCCCTTTTATTTTATCTGGAGTTAGCAATCGACTGACGCATGTCTCTCAGAATCAGACAGTTGAGATTCACTTCGGATTTCCAGGGTCCAGGAATCTTAACTCTCAACTTTCCTTGCTCATTTTTTCCCAGAGTGTACCAACCGGAGTACATGATCTGTTGACATGTGTTCTCTTACAATTCGATGGTCCTCAACTCCTTCAATTCTTTGGGCTTCTGGGAATTCAAATCTCAACTTCACTTCTTTCACTTTCTCCCAGAGTGTTTTTTCCTGAACTGCACAGATTTATGCCATGCGTCCTTCTAGAAACTGCAAGATACCACATATATAAAATATGTAGAACAGAAATAAAATGCTAGAAATGGCAGAATAACAGTAAAATATCCAACATAATCTTCACAATACACAGAAATGATATAACAATAGCAATAGAAATAACACTTTGATTCGGAAGCAATTTTCACAGGCCTCTTCGAGGGGGCAACCTCCAATCAAGCAGAGCTCTATTACAATAATCTCCAAACTAGGGTTTTCATACCCTCGACCCTTATTTATACTAAATATGTCTATTAAGAGAAGCATCTAGAGGAAGATCCTTCTAGAAGCAGAAGCTTCTATTAGGTCTTCTTACATCCACCCTATTCTATTTTATTGAAAGGCCTTATTAATATTGACCTTTATTACATCCGAATACATTGATCTACCTATGTGCGGGTTAGGACCTTAACATGTCCGCCCCCTTAAAAAAAACCTTGTCCTCAAGGCTTGAGATGTGGAAACTGCTGTAGAATGGTAGCTGGTTCCCAAGTGGCATCTGTTGGAGTCATATCTTTCCACTGTATGAGCACTTCCTTGATGGTTCTCTGACGCAGGCGGCGCTCACGCTGGTCCAAAACTGCTTCTGGTTGTATCCAAATGGATCCTTCTTCAGCTAACTCTAGAAGGTTGGTTTGAATTTGGCACCTGGTTCCAATCATCTTCTTCAAGCATGAAACATGAAAAACATGATGTAGCTTCGACTGACTGGGTAGAGCTAACTGATATGCGACTTGTCCCACACGCTTGAGAACTGTGTAAGGGACATAAAACTTGGGTGCTAGCTTCTGACACTGCTCGGCCTTGAGTGAAGTTTGCTTATATGGTTGCAGTCGTAGAAACACCTGATCCCCTTCTACAAATTGACGTTCAGAGCGACCTTGATCTGCTTGCTGCTTCATTCTATTATGGGCCATGACCAAGTTCTCTTTAAGGGTACGAAGGATATCCTCTCGGACTGTAAGTGTTTGGTCAACCGCCTGGACCTTCGAGGTACCCGGTAAGTATGAGAGAATTGAAGGTGGCTTCTGCCCATATACTGCTTCAAAAGGAGTCATGCGAGTGGCTGTATGGTATGTAGTGTTGTACCACCATTCGGCGAGGGGTAACCATTGAGCCCACTGGTGTTGTTTTTCAGAGGCAAATCACCTCAGATATGTTTCCAAACACTTGTTGACCACTTCCGTTTGACCATCTGTCTGGGGATGATAAGCTGAGCTGAGATGCAATTGTGTGCCTTGTAGCTTAAACAATTCTTGCCAAAAATTTCTTGTGAAAGTTGGGTCTCGATCATAAACAATAGAGTTTGGCATGCCATGAAGCTTGAAGACTTGATCCATGAAAGTTTGAGCCACTGTGGATGCAGTAAATGGGTGGTGAAGAGCGCAAAAAATGAGCATACTTGGAAAGGCGATCCACCACCACCATTATGACTGATTTATTCTCCGACTTGGGCAAGCCTGTAATAAAGTCCATAGAGATATCCTTCCAAATAGCAGGGGGAATCGGAAGCGGTTGGAGGGTGCCTAGAGATTTGACTGTTTCTCCCTTGTTGCGTTGACACACCTCACATTCAGCCACAAACTTACGGATGTCCTGTTTCATACCATCCCAGAAAAAAGAACGCTTGACTCGGTCATATGTTTTGGTGAGTGCCCCGTTGTGGGTGTAGCATGAAGCTCAGAAAGTACCGTGGATTTGAGCTTGGATTGTTTACTTAAATACAAGCGGCCTTTGTATCGAAGCTCATCATGAAGCCAGGAATACCCTGGGGGAGCTTGATCCTTGTTTTGCAGTTGTTGGATCAGATGCGAACTTTTGGGGTCTTGAAGCCATTCCTAGTGCACATCTTGGATCCATTCGGGTACAATGAAGGAAAGAGAAAAAAGGGATCCTTCGTCTTCATATTTTCGGGACAGTGCATCCGCCACGACATTGTCTTTTCCCTTCTTGTAAATGATCTCATAATCATATCCAAAGAGCTTAGTGACCCATTTTTGTTGCTCTTGGGAGGAAATGTGTTGTTCCAGTAAGTACTTGAGGCTTTGATGGTCGGTCTTAATTTGGAATCGTTTCCCCAAGAGATAAGGACGCCATAATTCAACAGCATGCAGAATCACCAACATTTCTTTTTCATAAATGGGTTTGCCCAGATTCCTTTTAGACAGTTGCTTGCTAGTGAAGGCCAAGGGGCGACCCTCTTGCATAAGGAAAACACCGATTCCTTTCCCTGAAGTGTCACATTCTAACACAAAGGTCTTTGTGAAGTCAGGAAGGGCCAAAACCGAAGTGGTGCACATGGCCATTTTCAAGGTTTGAAAAGCTTGAGCAGCTGCGGGAGTGCAAGTGAAAGAGTTCTTTTTGAGGAGATCCGTGAGAGGTGTTGCAATCTTGTCGTAGTTCTTAACGAACTTGCGGTAATACCCTGTGAGGCGCAAAAATCCATGCAAGATTTTGAGAGTCTTTGGGTGCGGCTAGTCTTGCATAGATTCAATATTTTTTGGGTCCACTCTGACGCCATCCTTTCCCACCAGATGACCCAAGTATTCTACTTCTGAGGCACCAAAAGCACATTTGGACTGTTTCAGGAAAAGTTGGTGCTGAGAGAGTAGGCGGAGAACTTGATCCACATGAGTAAGATGGTTTGTCCAGGTTGTTCTATAGATGAGGATATCATCAAATAAAACTAAGACAAAATTACAGAGAAAGGGGCGGAAGACATGGTTCATGAGGCTCTGGAAGGTGGAGGGAGCATTACACAACCCAAAGGGCATGACTAAAAACTCATAGTGGCCCTCATGAGTGCGAAAGGAAGTATTAGGAATGTCAACCTCTTTCATACGTATCTGGTGATAGCCCGAGCGAAGATCAAGTTTGGTAAAGAATTGGGCGCCACTCAGTTCATCCAGGAGGTCATCAATGACAGGAATGGGAAATTTGTCTTTGATGGTTAGTTTGTTGAGAGCACGGAAGTCAGGACACATTCTCCAAGAACATTCTTTCTTCAGTACCATGATGATCGGAGATGAGTAGGGGCTCGTACTAGGACGGATGACGCTAGTAGTAAGGAGTTCCTGGACCATTTTTTCAATTTCATTGTTTTGTGCAAAGGGGTGGCGATATGGATGGATATTGGGGGGAAAGGCTTCCTGGGACAAGGGGAATAGAATGATCATGAACACCTCAGGAAGGAGGGAGTCCTTGGGGAGTGGAAAATACCATTTGATGTTTGGAAAGGAGGGCTTGGAGGTCTTGGGGTACTGAGGGTGTCTCTGTGGCTTGTATGGCGTGGAGTTGAGCAATGACACCAGAATGACCTTTTTTGAGTATTTTTTCCATGCGACGAGAGTTGATTATCTCAGGTGAACTAGCAGTGATGCCTTGGAATTTATATTTGTGGCCCCCCTTGGTCGAATTGCATGGTTAAGTTATGAAAATCCATGAGAATGGGACCCAAAGTTCTGAGCCAGTCTGCACCTAACACAATATCGCAACCACCCATCTCAATGGCAAACATATGGGATTTTAGGTGGTAGTCACCAATTTGGAGATGCACATTTTCACAGTGCCCGCCACATTTCATAGAACCACCATTGGCAATCATGATTTGAAAATTGTTGATAGCATGGATGTAGCAATGGGTTTCTTGGGCAATGTGACGATGAATAAAATTCTGGGTGCTGCCACTATCAACCAAAATGATGACCTTTCGGTGCTTGATGTAACCAATTAACTTGAGGGTTTGGGGGGCCGAGAAGTCGGTGAGAGCATTGAGGGAAATGACGGGTTCCACTTCGGGAGGGTCGGAGGGAGGGTTTATGTCAGTGACTTCTGGGGACTCGGGAACACAGGGAGTGTCATCATCCTCTTCTGGAACATCCTCAGAGATGGCCATAAAAAGATTTTGTTCCTTATATTTGTGGCCTGGGAAATATTTTTCATCACAATTATAACAGAGGCCTTTGAGTTGTCATTCGACCATTTCATCCCTGGTCAATTTTTGGATCTTTAATGGGGCGGAGGGAATAGGGGGGTTTGCTGGTTTAGGGCGATGGATAAAGGAAGGCTTACGGTTTTGAGAGGAAACAATTTGTTGTGCTTATTTAGCTTTTTTAGTAGCCTCCACCCAAGTTGTAGGTCGATCCATGAGGACATGGGCCCGAATCTCCTCTTTGAGGCCACTGATAAAACACTCTTGAAAGAAAGCATCAGTCATGCCTTCTGTTCGGAAAGCCAGTCTCTCAAATGCAGCTATGAAGTCTTCTACTGTGCCTGATTGCTTTAATTTTGTCAAATGGCCCAAATGGTTGGTGTCAGTTTCAAAGTGTTCATAAAGCTCTGCCACAAATTGGGTCCAAGCAATATACCCTTGACGGGAAGTTTTTCTCCATTGCCACCATTGCCAACGTTCTTGATCTAGATGGAGAACACCATATCGGAGTTTGGCCAAGTCATCTGTAATGTTGTAGAGAGAGAAATAATGTTCCATTTGGGTGACCCAACCAGTGGGGTTCGAGCCATCAAATTTGGTTACATCCACCCGTGGAAGGCATATGTCTCGTTGAAAGTGATGGGGTTAAAAGGAGTGGGAAGAAGTTTCACCTTTAGTCTTTTTATGTGCATCAGGAAAAGAGTCAGAGGTAGGGATCTTGAGTTTGGTGCAGAGTGATGCAAAGACAGATTCAAGTTGGGTGCTTAGTTCATGTTTGACTTCCGCCATTGCGGACTGCACGGCTACAGCTACGGAGGCATTCATGGAGGCAATAGTAGCACTGAGTTGTTGCACTTCTTGTTGGGTCTTGAGGAAACCAGATTGCAAGGTGTTGAAGCGAGACTCTAGTTCTTGGCTATGAGTATGGGCCATGAGGACTGGTGAACTGAAAAGGGGGTGGGCAAGGTCAGAAATTTTTGCAGAAAAATGATATGGAGGAATGTGATAAGGGAGAAGGGATGAATCTAATGGGATAGGTCTCAAATAATGGTGAAAAAATTTCCAGACTTTTTTTTTTTACAACTGCGGGGTTATGCTTTGGTTTGAAGAATGCTGCAGTGAAGAAATCCCCAAATTCTGAACCAGAGAGAATGTGTATTTACTTAGCAACCCAAACACAGATGCGCGGCAATAGATCTTGTTGGTTTAATTTGTTTATGTTCCCCAAGGGTTAGGTATTCAAGGATTCTACAGACAAGGGTTTTCCCTGTGCTATAGCTCTGATATACATGCGGGGTCCAATAGTAGTACTCGGCCCAATATCTCAGGGCACTAACTAAGGAGGATAGACCGTACCCTTACCTGTACTACCCGACTACTCAGGTACTAGAGAGTATCTTTCCGAGTGTTGTTCTCGGTGACACTATAGCAGTCCGACGACCGATAGGTTTATCTAAAGAGGGCTTTAGGAAATCTAGGTCGATCTGTACACAGGTGTTTTCTGATGCGCTACCACTCAAAGGGGTACCAACAGGGGTTACAAGGGTGGCCAACAGATGTGCGCTTACAAACCACTTGTATTTTCTGCGTGTATGAATCCCTCAACCGTGGGTTTATGCGCGTAATGACAGATCTCTGTGGCTTAAAGACGCCGGAATACGTCTCTACCCTGGAAAAAAAATACCCATAATTTCTACCAAGGAAAGTGCTCTGATACCACTTGCAAGATACCAGATATATAAAATATGCAGAACAGAAATAAAATGTTAGAAATGGCAGAATAACAGTTAAATATCCAGCATAATCTTCACAATACATAGAAATGATATAACAATAGCAATAGAAATAGCACTTTGATTCGGAAGCAATGTTCACAGGCCTCTTTGAGGGGGCAACCTCCAATCGAGCAGAGCTCTGTTACAATAATCTCCAAGCTAGGGTTTTGATACCCTCGACCCTTATTTATACTGAATATGTCTATTAAGAGAAGCATCTAGAGGAAGATCCTTCTAGAAGTGGAAGCTTCTATTAGGTCTTCTTACATCCACCTTATTCTATTTTATTGAAAGGCCTTATTAATATTGACCTTTATTACATCCGAATACATTGATCTACCTATGTGCGGGTTAGGACCTTAACAGAAACCGACGGCCTGGATCTTCTTCGGCCCTCAGGTCTTCATTGATCGGTACTTCGAGACTTTAGGATAATCGTTGCTTCATTATCCTCTGGAATGGTCACCTGTTGAATAAGTCATAGGCGATGGAGACCGCTTGCTATCGGTTAACACTTCCACTTACACTGTCCTTCCACTAAACTAGATCAATGGTTGAGAATGCACTCGAAGTGATCTTCAGATCGAACAATTGGGAGTGACTTCAGGCCTTCATCCTTCGGGACTTCAAGACTTTTGACATTTTTTGGTGATGAAACTCCCGAAGTAAATCCCCCAAAGTGACATAGCTTGCTTACATCACTTGTTGACATGGCACGATCCAATTTCCTCTTGACACTTATCATCATCTGATTATGCCATGTGTACTTGCTGATGTGGTCTTATGACGTGGCCTGCCAACTTGGTCTACCACATGTCCTTATAGACCTGGTCTGTTGACGAGGTTCTTCTTGATCTAATGGTCATCGCATTTTCTCCAGATTCGATGGTCCTTATTCATTTTAGATTTCAGGCTTTGAGTAATTCGACTTTCAAGTTGCCAATTCTTCTAAAGTGAGATTCCTCAAACAATAACCTCCTCGCAACTTTTGATGTGAACCATATGTTGTTCGTCGATCTTGTTCTTAGATCGATGGATCAATCTATATTCGGTGTTTCTCTTCTATCTTATCATATCCTTCCACTTAAAAGTGATCCAACGACTATCGGGTATTCGGGTATTCGAATTCTCAACAGTCCAGGTTTGTCCTGTGGAGATTTTGATCTTGATCATGTTTTTGTATTGTGCTTTCCCTTCTAAGCTTTGATCTCTACATATTGTTCGCTTCTCCTCCTGAGCTTATGATTTTCCTGTTTGCCATCATCGTTGTTGTTCTTTCCATAAATGACAACCACACGCTTCCTGTAGAACATGCCAACAATCTCCCCCTTTGTAATTGATGGCAACTCTGAAAGGCTACACTATTTTGCTTAGACCTCCAACTGTAGCATTGATACCACACATTTTCTCCCCCCTTGACATCAATGTCAAAGAAAACATGCTCCCCCTGAGCTGTTGCGGTACTTTTCGGAGGTATCAGATATTCAACCAACACATACTCCCCCTGACAGGATGGACTCTCTTAGGTGAGAGAAGGGATGACACCCATCTTCTGACGAAGATATTCAAATGGTGTCTTGGCTAGGGGTTTAGTAAAGATGTCTGCAATTTGTTCTCTGGTTGGAATATAATTCAGCTGAACAACTCTGTGTGTAACCTGCTCTTTGAGAAAATTATATTTTATTGGTATATGCTTAGTATTTTCATGTAGAACAAGATTCTTGGAGACACTAATGGCACTAGTGTTATCACAGTGAAGTGGAATTAGATCAGTATAAGTTACCTTCAAATATGCAAGAGCTTGTATCATCCATAAGATCTGAGTGTAGCAAGTAGCAGCAACAATGTTCTATGCCTCTGTAGTTGATAATGAAATAGATACCTCCTTCTTACTAAGCCATGCTACTAGAGAATCACCTAAGAAGAATGCACCTCCATTGGTGCTCTTTCTCTCATCCAATTTTTTTTCCCAATCAGCATCTAAATATACAGTTAATTGAAAAATTTGTTTTCTAGGATACCAGAGACCATAAATCATTGTACCCTTCAAATATTTTAATATCCTTTTGACAGCTGTGTTGGCAGCTAACTCATTTTTTTAATTGTTCTTAAAAAGGCCGCCTACACCTTTTGTCTTCTAACGACAAATCATTGTCGCATTTTGCAACTAGACTTTTGTTTTATTTTTGCGACAATTACAATTTGATTTCGATTCATTTTTCACAACTAAAGGTGTGAAAACCCATCTATCGTTATTTGGACTGTCGTAGTCTTTTATTTATTCTCTGAAAGATGCTTTACTATTGGTCCATCACATGACTGCAAAGGTTTTTCCAAACTATGTCCATTTCATTTTGATTGCGCAAGTCGATTTACAAGCCATTAAGCATGAAAACTTATTGATTACATTTGGTCCTATAAGGGTTATAATTGATTTTGGTTTTATGTGCTTATTACTATGAGCTCTTGACTTGTTGATTATATGAGCCTTTGGTTGCAATATTCTAATAAACTTTGAAACAATTGACTATGCAAACAAAGCGCTTTGTTAATATTATGAGTTTGAAAAAGCATGGAATGGCACTAGTCTAAGTTTACAATGGCCCATTGATTAATCTTTCGGGTTTCAATTTTATGATTTGGATCATTTCTTGGCGCATTGTTTTATTGGCTTGATTCTACATTGAAATACTATAGTTTCGAACCATACATTGGCATATTAATATGATTGTCCACCGTTTACGATTTGGGTTGGCCGGATTATGTTGAATGTGGTTATGTTTGATAGAACAGGGTTGGTACTATGCCATTAATGCTTTGCATGGCGGTGGTAGTCCCGCCACCTTCGCACGCATACCATTAATCCCTGCCTCTTTGAGTATTGTAGCTATTTGCCGTGACCATTTTCGACCCTGTGTATCATTCTGATTCAAACCCTACCATGCTTGGAAGCTATGGCTCCGGTTGTGAGGGTCGAGCCCAACGGGTGCCAAGCACTGCTGATGTTTGATGGCGCTTATAGCGACCTGGAAAAATATGGATGGCTCCAGTTTATAAGGAAATTTGATGGGTATAACCTTGTTGTGGCTCGGCAATTCACGTTATCATTTGATGGCTGCCGAGCCAAAGTTGGTGATGTGCAACTTGAAATCAATGAACAGTTTCTCAGCTCAGTGACTAGCCTACCTGTTACAGGACAAAAGTGGTCGAAGAGCTACAAGGTGGATAATGTCCCATGGACATTGTTATTTCAGTCTGGAGCGGTGAACTCCTGCGACAGGGGCCTGCCTGTGAAAATGTTAAAACCTCGCTGGTATGATCTCTTAATGGTAATCAAGCAATTTGTTACTTGCGAGGGCAGGTACGGGTTTGTTTTTCTATTTCACCTTCGTTTATTGATGGTTTTTATGGGTTTCAAACTCAGCATGCCCCACTACCTACACAGAAGTTTGTTCAATATGGCCAAGCGGTACAAACGCAGCCAGGCTGATACTAGCCTCTTCCATGTGGGATTGATTAAAATGTGTATGATATAAGAGTTGGGGTTACGTCGTGACTGCTGGGGTGATTTTCTCATTCGTAATGGTTTTCAAGAGCCCAACCCACCACAGGTTGATAAGCCTATGGTGACTGAGAGAAAGCCTGCCCCTGTACCCTACAGTTTTTTGCTACCTAAACCTCTACCCGATCCCCCTACGAGCCTGCCCATGTCTGTGACCAAACAGGTCGAAATTGCTAAGCCTACAGTCAATCGGCCTAAACCCAAAGCTAATGCTAATGCCAAAGGCAAGAAAAACTCTCACTTAATCTCTCACATGGCGAGAAACAGGCCTAAACCCCCTGCCAACTCTGACCCTATTGTGGTCAGCGAAGACTCTGATTCTGAAATCGAACGATTTCTCGCCAACGAGTATCCTTACTCAGAGGGTTTATGTGACAAGCCTGCGTATGATTTCGTCAAGAATTTGCCACCTTGCCTCAGGGATAATCCTAAGTTTCCTGGCATTGGACTACCTCAAAGAACCCTCGGTGAATCATCAAAAAACACTGGCACCCCGTGCGATCAGTGTGGGTTGTGGTTGGAGAGATATTACACCGATGTGCCGATGTTGCAAACCAAAATCCGTGATTTACAAAATCAATTGGCTAAGCTCACTGGTCATGAGGCAAAGGTGCAACCCTCCGACAAGAAGCAATGAACCACTGGTTCGATTCTATTCAAGAATGTCGAGTCAGCGACGGCTATTGTTAATTTGGAACTAGCATAATCTCAGCAGTCTAGCTGGTATAACCCTTGCTCATTTATATGGCACATTCGTGAACTCTGTGTGCGTTATTGACTTGCTCGGTTACATAAACATGCACCGATGTATATGATTTGATTTGTTAAATCGAATTTTGTTTATAGTTTGAGTTGGATTTGGTTTTGATTTTAGTAATCATATGTTGGGTTTGTTTGATTTAAATTTGTTACGATTGAAGGTTTTGTTGTATCTATTATAGGCAAATTGTTTTGCAACGTTTTGAAACACAATCTATATGGTAATTCGAGTTGGTTATGACACACCTACAGTGGTTATCTACTGCTTGCATGTAACTTTGACCAACCTGGATATGATTTGGATTTTGTTTAAAAAAAGGGGGTTTTGTTTAAAATTGGGAATTGATGCAAATCATAACAATAACCCGAATTCTAGTCAGTCATTTTGTAAGGCAAATCGACCCTGTTCTGTTGCGAAATGGAATAACAGTGTATTTTTAGTCACGTATAAATTTGTAAAACAAAACGACATGCCCAGAACGAAGTTCGTCTATAATTGTTTTAAACCCGATCTTATTTGATCCATGTCCAGGTTACGGTTATGCAAAAAATGTTCGATTTTGATTGTGTCACACCTAGAAATTGAGGTATATGATGATTTTGGTCAAGATTGTTACACACGTTTCGTTTAAATGTATATCGTAACAACTTTCACTTATTTGATCAAAATAGAATGAATATTGTGTTGAATCTCTACAGCCTTTCTATCGTTACTATTGATTGAAATAATATCCATATTGCTACAGCTGTAACGTATGTTTGGTGTGCAAATCATATCGGTTATAGTTAGATTGTGGAAAATCTTATTTGATATGGTTACTATCCTATTTGATCATGATTATTGATTACGATTATGTTGTATTTCATTCGAACTTGATTCAATGACCAATTTCGACCTGTCAAAGTTTGACTATACTTTATGGTAACTAAAGACAGAAACATTTTGGTACTCTGTTTCAATTGAATTTATTTGGATGCGATTTGATTATTAGTAACTCGTTTTGAGGATTATTAAAGAATAATTCGATTTTATTTTATTTGATTGAGATCTAATCCTGTTAGCTATTCTTGACTAGCTACAGAATCAGATGATTCTGTAGCTGAGTCTGTGGAGTCAAAATTCTATTGTTTTCTTAATAAAATATTCTTCTAACTTGATTTTTTGTGTCTATTGCAGGCAAATTCGAATTGGCAATAGATATGAGGAGCAATTGGAGGATATCTTAAGGATTTCACCTGCATTTTTAGTTACTTAGTTTAAGGGATTTTGGGATTATTCCCAGATTGTGTAAAACTGTTTACTATTATTCACAAGGATGTTTTACCTTGTGAGAAACCTATATAAACCTATGGTTTTTGTAATAACAAACATCCTCAGTTTTGGGAGAACAAGGATAGGGAATTTTGATTCAGACTGGAGCAGAATTGGTGTTTTGTCATAGCTTTTGCTTTTCAATATATCAACATTGTGTTCCAAGTTTTGTATATCATTATGTTTATGGTTTAGTATTACTTTGCTATCTAAATCAAATTCAAATGATATAATTATATTTCTGTCATCTATATCTTGTTCCTTCCAAATAGAAAAAAGACATAACAATTGTTAGTTCAATTTGTGAATCATAGCTTTGTCTTCTTCATAAATTGAATTGTAATATATAAGTTTGTTGCATAATAGGTTTCCCTTTTGCAGGAATTTATAATCAGAAAATTGTTATGATATTCTTTATGTCTTGTTTGTCCTGTAACATACTTCAAGAAGTAGCATAGCTGATCGTTTCCGAAAATATTTAGGACTAAACGGTGTGAGTTTCCCTCCTCCAACCAGCTTAAGAAGTCATCTTGCGCAGGGCAGACTTGGAGCATTTCTAGGTCAATTAGTATTTAGTTTACTGCTTTCATTAAGTAGTCTAATATAGATGTAATCTTAGTTAGATTTATATTAGATCGTTTAATTTCAGTAAATTATATTAGATTGTTTAATTTCAGTTAGTTTACTTTCTTATTCATAAATCATAAAATCAAAAAA
>ML780074.1:295013-308591 GCA_009831015.1 Picea engelmannii | reverse complement strand
TAGTTAGGTTACTTAGCTCAGATCAGTTTTTCTCTTTGGTTTCCCTAGGAGACCTTAGAGCGGCCAACGGAGCCGTTAAACTCGTCAGGGTGGTCCATTCCAAACGGCTTGGGTTATTTAGACAACCCCGGACCGGTTCCACTCTCCCAGTTGACGGACTGTCAATTTTGCCCGTCAACAAGCTGCTAAATGACTTTGTTTAGGAGAAGACTAATAATGACCTACCATTCCAATAGCTTGCATTATATCAGGATGGGATGTTGTGATGTACAAAAGACTTCCTATCATTGATCGATATGTTCTTTGATCAACATCAGGTGAAATGTCATCTTTACTGAGCTTGCACCCAACTACCATAGGTGTGCTCACAAGTGTAGAATCTTCCATCTAAAACCTCTTTAACATCTCTTTCAAATACTTTTCTTGAGAGATAAATATCCCTACATAAATCTGATTGATTCATAAACCAAGGAAATATGATAGTTCTCCTATCATGGACATCTCAAACTCATTTTTCATTGAATTAGCAAACCCCTGAACTGAAGGGTCATTAGTGCATCCAAAAATAATGCCATCTACATAAACCAAAGCAACTAATAAATCATCACCTTTATTGTCAACAATACCTTTCTTGAACCCTTTGTCCTATAGAAATTTTTCCAGTCTATAATACTAGGCTCGTGGTGCCTATTTCAGTCCATATAATACTTTTTTCAACTTACATACATAGTCAGGATTATCTTTCAGTGAAAATCCTTCAAGTTTCTCCACATATACATCTTCTTCTAGATATCCATTAAGAAATGTTGACTTAACATCCATCTGATATACTTTTAAGTTCTTATGACATGCATAGGAAAGAAACATTATGATGGCTTTCAATCTTACCATTGGTGCAAAGGTTTCAACAAAATCATGTCCTTCAACTTGTGCATACCCCTTACAGACCAATCTGGCTTTATTCCTAACAATTTTTCCTTGTTCATTCATTTTGTTCCTAAACACCCATTTGGAGCCAATACCATTCTTATCTGCAGGTCTAGGAACTAGCTCCCAAGTATTGATCTTCTCAATATGATCCAGTTCCTCATTCATTGATTTTAACCAATTTACATCTTTATTGGCTTCATTAAAGTTCTTGGGTTCCACCATGGATATGAAGGCTATATGTGATTGCTCGGTGTTTTTTCTTATCCTTCTCCTGGTTTGTACAACTTTGTCTTTCTCACCAATTATCTGACTTGCAAGATGATTCTTTTGAGTAATTATGGAGGAAGGATTTGATGTTGTCTATTGATTTGAGTCTGCTTGAGTATTTGTATCTTCATCTGACTGAGAGTCTTCTTTTTATGATTCTTGGACCTGTTCATCTTCAGCTTCAACTGTGTCCTCTGTAGCAGACTCAATATTGCTCACCTCTCTTATTGGGACTCCTTCATCAACCTTTAAATCAATGCAATCAACTAATTTATACAATATTTTATTAAAGAATATATATCCTTTACTATTGGTAGCATATCCTAAGAAGATGCCTTCATCAGCCCTGTCACCATACTTGCCAAGGTTTTCATTATTATTATTTATGTAGCACTTACTCCCAAAGACTTTGAAGTGTTTGATTGAAGTAGGTCTCCCATACCACAGTTCATAGGGTGTCTTGTCACTATGTGGTATGAGGTGGGCTTTGTTAAGAATATGGACCGTTGTGTGTATTGTTTCTACCCAGCAGATTTGACCAATGTTCTTCTCATTCATCATTGACTTGGCCATTCGCTGAACTTTTTTATTTTGCCTCTCAACTACTCCATTTTGCTATGGAGTTCCTGGGATTGTGTATTCTCTCTTGATCCCATGTTTATCACAGAATTCCTTGAAATCACTTGACATAAATTCTCCTCCTCTGTCTGATCTTACTGCCTTTAACCTGTTGCCTGTTTGATTCTCAGTTAAATCCTTACATATTTTAAATTTCTCAAATGCTTCAGCTTTTTCTTTGAGAAAAGAAACCCAAGTGAGTCTGGAGTAATCATCAATGATCAACATGAAGTATTTTTCCTTCCATGTGCCTTCATGTCTTCATGGTCCACATAAATCCATATGAACTAATTGGAGTGGTTTCTCTATTGAAGTAGAGCTCTTGGATTTAAACTGTGTCTTGGTTAGCTTTCCTACTTGCCAGGGTTTACACACAGAATCTTGTGGCTTTGATATTCTTGGAAGATCTTTTATTGCCTCAAGATTTTTGAGCTTCATTAAATGGTCAAAGTTTAGATGTTCGAGTCGCCTATGTCATAACCATATTTCATCATGTTTTCTTAGATGACACTCTTCTCTATCTTCTTTTAGCACATATACATTATTATCTATCCTTATGCCTTTAGCCACCACTTGTCCTGAGTTTACAAAATTTATCTTACAATCTTTGGAAGTGAACACCACTTCACATCCTCTATCACACATTTGACTTACACTAAGAAAATTGTGTTTCATCCCATCTACAAGTAGAACATCCTGGGATTTTCCTTTACCATTACTCAAACTCACCATCCCTTTACCCTTGATTTTACCTAGTTCATCATTTCCAAAGGTCACATTCCATGTTTTGCTTTTACTTATAGACATAAACTTATCCTTGTCTCCAGTCATGTGCTTGGAACATCCATTGTCTATATACCAGGGGTCTTTTTGTTTTTGAGTTGAAAATACTAGACCACATTTTTCATTATCTTTCTTTTTCCATGTGTTGGCATTTCTAGCTAAGGGTTTTATACTTGGATCTGCTTTGTAATTCTTCAGATGGCAGTTTGCAGCTTTGTGGTCGAAGTTATGACAGTTACAGAATTCGATCTCATTGTTCAATAGGTCAAAGTGATTGGTGCAACTTTATCTACTCATTGGTTGTTTAGTTCTATGTTGCAAAGATTGTTTATTTCTTGATCTCCTCAGTTGCATGTCTCTAAACTTAATTTGACAATTTGCAATCTTATGACCAAAATTAGAGTAGTAAAAATAGTAACCATGGAAGAAATTTTGGTACCTGAAGGATGGATTTCTTCTTGGCATTTGTTGCTCCATATTCTGATATATTTCTTTTTTATCAGGGATCATCTTGTCTTTATTAGCTTTTGGTGGCAGAGTACTCACATGGTCTGATTGTCTGTTGACTTGGAACTTGGTCATATTTACTGACTCTTTGCTTTCTAGTTGTTTGTTGCTTGAACCACTTACATAGCCTAAACCGGTCTTCAACAAAGGAGATATTTTTTTTCTCAGAATGTCATTTAGTTATGTTGAGGCTTTAATGCTCGGAAGATTTTGGATATCCAATGCTTTAAATTTATCCATCTCTTTTCTGGTTTTTACTACCTCTTCTTCCAAGGCTTCACATCTTGCCTTCTTCTATGATAACTAATGTTTCAGAATGTCCTCTATTTTTTTTGCCTCTTCTAATTCCACTTTTAGCAGGGCAAAGTCTTCATCAGGTTTTTATTGTCTTTCTCGAACTGTATCAACAATTGTTTTTTCTTTTTCTTCTTAAGTTTGAGTCTAGCAATTTCTTCTAGGGCATTGATTAGTTCTCCTTCCAAGTCAACCATGGCTTATTCATCATTAACATCACTTCATGTGCTTTTATTATCATAATACTCTTTGGCCATAAGCATAAAGTCATTAACTTTATCTTCACAAGAATAATCACTATCTGTGTCTCCTGAAGAGTCATCATTGTTTACACATAAACTTTTCTTTTTACCAAATCTCTTGGATTCGTACTTCTCTTCATCTTCAGTGTTTTGGTCCTTCTTCTTGTGTGGACACTTAGATGTAAAGTGACCTATCATTCCACAGCTAAAACATTTTAAGGGCAACTTGCCTTGGTACTTACCTGATCCTTTCTTTAGTCTTCTCACAAATTTTGCTTCAACTTCATCAAGCTCAGAATCCTCATTCTTATCTACTTTAAATGATGCTTCTCTAGAGGTGGGTTTATCTTTACCTATCCTCATTTCATAAGTAGTCATAGTTCCTAGGAGTTGGTCAATAGGCACAACTTTTAGATCATTAATTTCTTCTATAGCAGATACCTTTGGGTTGAACCTATCTAGTAGAGATCTCAAAATTTTCTGAACTAAAGAGACTTCCTCAATTTTTTCACCAAGTCCTTTCATTGCATTTACTATTTCTTCAACTCTCAGAAAGTACTTCCCAATAGTTTCATCCTCTTTCATCTTTAGTTGTTCAAACTGTAATCTGTAGGTTTGAATCTTGGCACCCTTTACCTTCTCATTACCTTCATAACTGCTAATGAGTTTGTCCCACATTTCTTTGGAAGATTCTAAGTGCATAACTTTTACAAATTATGCTTCTGCAAGCCCACTCATAAAAGCATTCATAGCCTTATCTTTGAAGTTGAATTCTAGCTTGTCATCCTTAGAATCTAGTACAACTGGCTTTACATAACCAGTATGTACCACACCCCAGACATCTACACCTAAATCCATTATGTAGGTTCTCGTCCTAACTTTCCAGAAGGCAAAGTTTGTTCCATTGAACAGGGGGTTCTTATTGGTTGAAGTTCCTTCATGGCTAGTCATGTTTATGCTCTAGGATCTACCCTTAGATAAAAGGAACCCGCTCTGATACCAATTGTTAGACAAATGAGAGGGGGGGGTGAATCAGTTGTTACTGTGCTTAAACAATTATACCCATTTTAAACTCATTACATAACACTCAATGATGATCACAATAATTCAGGGAAGTAAGCAATAGAGTATTCAACATCAATCACACACATGAAGTATACAGAGACAAATATTCTTGAGGAAACCCATAAAGGGAGAAAACCTCTTCTTCTTAATATGATAAGTAGTATTTATTTTCTGTACATTATCATTCTTATGAGCACCAACTCTTTGTGAGGATATCACCTCTGTTTTACAAGTTGCAACTTGTTGGGAGCACCAACTCTCTGGTTTCTCTAGCACCCACTAGAAGGAAGCACCAACTCCCTGAGTGTTCCAACACCAACTGGATGGAAGCACCAACTTCCAGTCACACGGGAACCAACCTGTATAACAAAGAACAATGGTTCTCCCTTGCACCACCCTACCACCCTGGTTTATAAATCTTTGCTTGCAAAAATTTATTACAGTGATACAGTATTTATCAATGGCTTACCAGTCTCATCATTGTCCTCCTACACTGCTCTGCTCTGCCTGCATCAGTGTTTTCCTACTCGCATCTTCTTGCACTTTTTGTTCCTACTATCTTCTTGATCACATACAGTTCAACTTGTTTTACTGAGAAACAACAGCATGCCTTTGTCACAACATTTTTCCTTTATTCCTTCTCTCATCATCTGTTACAGTCCAAATCTCCAACGCTCGAGTCGGGAATCTCAAACCGCTCAAGAACAATGATTCCAATGCCCCAGAACAATGATTCAGTTAGTGTAAATAAATCGTAAATGATCAAGAAATCATGAAGTGAAACAACAAACCTTTGATCAGATTATGTTTGATCAGCGTCGTTGGATTATACACGCAGAGGCCTTTTTTACTTTTCAATGCGTAACCTCCGATGCAAAGCCTAGCAGTGTTGGCTTCTTCCCCTATCTTCCACTGATGTGACCTTGGGTGATGATCTCATGTGACCACGCGATTGTGGGCGCGACAAAAGGTTGTTTGAGGGAAACCTTCTTTTTTCCCCGTAATTCAGTACAGAGCTCCACATATGCCTTTGGTGATACCGTGGTTTTGATTGCGGCCCGCTTACAAAAAATTAAGTCCCAAGCATGTTCTGACCTCGCAATTGAGCATGATCGTTGATATCCAATCTCTTGGAAATGCCTCTTGATCAAATGTTGTTATTAGCCTTCCTTTCCTACCTTATTTCCTCCTTCCCCGCATGATCCTAGATCTCCATGATCTGTCGACACATATCTCCCTTCCAAATCAGCGGCTACGATTAATTTCGCGATCCGGGCTTAGAGAGTTTCAACTCTCAACCCTTTCTTTCCTTTGTACGTCAATATTATGGAGTCGATGATTTGCAGACACTTTTCCTCCTTAATCAGTGGCTCTGCCTTTTAAATATCTTACCATATGACCAATGGAGGTGTCCATACGTTTAGGCCAAACGAGCACTTGAGCGCTTATCAGAATCAACGGTCACTATTTAATCTCCTGCCGATATTCAAGACTTCGGGTATTTGGGGTTTAGAAATCTCAACTTTCCAACCTTTCCTCCTTCCTTTTCTTTTATCTGGAGTTAGAAATCGACTGACGCGTGTCTCTCTGAATTGGACGATTGAGATTCACTTCAGGCTTTCGGGGTTCGGGAATCTTAACTCTCCACTTTACTTGCTCGCTTTTTCCCAGAGTGCTCCAACCAGAGTACATGATCTGTTGACGTGTGTCCTCCTACAGATCGATGGTTCTCATCTCCTTCGGTTCTTTAGGCTTCGGGGAATTCAAATCTCAACTTCGCTTCCTTCACTTTCTCCCGGAGTGTTTTTCCCCGAACTGCACAGATTTATGCCACGCGTGCTTCTGGAAACCGACGGCCTGGATCTTCTTCAGCCCTCAGGTCTTCGACGATCAGGACTTCGGGACTTTAGGCTAATCGTTGCTTCATTCTCCTCCGGAATGGTCATCTGCTGAATAATTCATAGGTGGTGGAGACTACTTGTTATCGGTTAACACTTCCACTTACACTGTCCTTCCACTGAACTAGATCAACGGTTGAGAATGCACCCGAAGTGATATTCAGATTGGACAACTGAGAGAGACTTCGAACCTTCATCCTTCAAGACTTCAGGACTTTTGACATTTTTTGGTGATGAAACTCCTAAAGTAAATCTTTCGGAGTGACGTAGCTTTATTACGTCACTTGTTGACATGGCATGAGCCAATTTCCTCTTGACACTTGTCATCATCTAATTATGCCACGTGTACTTGATGACATGGTCTGCCAACTTGGCCTTCCACATGTCCTTGTAGACGTGGTCTACTAACGTGGTTCTCCCTGATCTAATGGTCATCACATTTTCTCCAGGTCTGATGGTCCTTATTCATTTCAGATTTCGAGCTTCAGGTAATTCGACTTTCAAGTTTCCAATTCTTCTGAAGTGAGATTCCCCGAACAGTAACCTCCTCGAAAATTTTGACGTGAACCAAATGTTGTCCGTCGATCGTGTTCTTAGATCAATGGCTTGATCTATCTTCGATGTTTCTCTTCTAGCTTATCCTGTCCTTCCACTTAAAAGTGATCCAACGACTATCAGGTATTCGAGTATTCGAATTCTCAACAGTCCTAGTTTGTCCTATGGAGATTTTGATCCTGGTCACATTTATGTACTGCGCTTTCCCTTCTGAGCTTTGATCTTTTCATATTGTTAGCGTCTCCTCCTGATCTTATGATTTTCATGTTTTCCATCATCGCTGCCATTCTTTCCATCAATGACAAGCACACACTTTCTGTAGAACATGCCAACAAGAAAATAAAAGTCCTTCGAACAAATAACAGGGGAGAGTATGTCAACCATGAGATACAAAATATTTTTCATGAGACAGGGATTTAGTTGCAACACACGGTTCCCTATACTTCGCAACAAAACAAAGTTGTTGAGCGGAAAAATAGATCTCTAAAAGAGATGGCATCTTGCATGCTACATGCAAAGTCACTTCCATAGAGATTACTGGCTGAAGTACTTAATTGTGAAACCTACATCCAAAATGGATCTCCCCATAGATCTATCAAGGATAAAACCTCCTATGAGGCTTGGAGTAGCCTCAAACCGGAAGTGACCCACTTCCGTATTTTCGGTTCACGTGCATGGGCCAGGATTCCCTCTAAGAAGAGGAAGGCACTTGATCCACAGAGCACATAGTGTATCTTTGTTGGATACCTAGATGATGTGAAGGGATACAGACTCATTGATCTTTCCTTGGACCGGATCATCATTGAGCGTAGTGTCCAATTCGAGGAAAGTGTCTCTCATGTACCTCAGTAGATGCATGAAGACACTTTTTTTCTTTCACCTGTCAGAGATGATGAGTATGCACATGCCGACTCTTCTTCATATGAGAGTTATGATTTAGAGGATTAATCTTATCCAGACACAGAGTCAGTACAATTAGATGCAGATTCAGTTCACGTAGATGCAGATGCAGAGCCAAAGCAAAGGCCCAAGTGGGTCAAGACTACTCTTCAGGATGCAGGATATCTTGTTGGGGATCCAGATGATACTAGGAGGACTTGATCTGATTTCAAGGAGCCTCTTCTTGCACTCACTGCCACTAAACCAATGCCACCCAGGTATCTTTTCTTGGTTCAGTCTTCAGATCCAATGTCCTATGGCGAGGCTGCTAGAAATACCTTTTTGGTAATCTACCATGCAGGAGAAGTACAACTTCCTCCTCGAGAACGAGACTTGGGATCTAGTTCCCCTTCCTTCAGGAAGGAAACTTGTCAGGTGTTGATGGGTCTATAGGAACAAGATTGCAGTGGATGGACAGGTTAGCATATATAAATCCATGTTAGTTGCCAAAGTATTTCAATAAGTGCATGGAATTGACTATGATGATACCTTCGCTCCAGTAGTGAAAATGTATTCCATACATTTGGCACTTTCCATTGCGGAAACCAAGGGATGGGAAGTCCATTAGATGGACATGAAGAATGCATTTCTTCACGCCGATCTCTTTGAGGAGATCTATATGGAGCAGCCCCAAGGATTTATGCAGGATTCATCTTTGGTCTGTCGACTGAAGAAGTCTCTTTATGGCCTCAAGCAGTATCTGAGGGCATGGTATGCCAAGATTTTTTCCTACCTGCTATCACAAAAATTTGTACATTGTAAGTCAAACCCCAATGTTTACATGCTCGGGACGGTTGATTCACTTCTACTCTTAGTTTTATATGTTGATGATTTGATGATCGTTGGTTACTCGACTTCAATGATTGTTGCAGTCAAGAGGATTCTACATGACAGGTTCTTTATGATGGACATGTGTCCGCTACATTTCTTCCTTGGAATCGAGATCAGCTAGGATGCATCAGGCATCAAACTGTCTTAAGACAAGTATTCACAAGATCTCCTTGAGAGATTTCAAATGTCAAACTATTAGTCTTCCCCAACTCCTTTCCTATCAGGATTCAGACTTGAGGATGGCGGAGACACTCCATTGGTTGACAACGCACTTTACAAACAACTAGTGGGGATCTTATTGTATCTCACACACTCTAGACCATACCTCTTCTATGTAGTTGGAGCAGTCTCCAGGTTCATGCAGGAGCTGCATGAGCTACATTGGAAGGTCGCAAAGTGTATCCTTTGATATGTACAAGACACCATCACCTTTTAGATTCACTATGCAGCAGACTCTGCATTGGACCTCATCAGGTTCACTGATTCTGACTAGGATGGTGATAGCATTGATCGCAATTCCACATCTGGATACTCACTTAGCCTTGGTTTTGGGCATATCTGTTGGTCAAGCAAGAAGCAGGTTGTTATTGCTTTATCTTCAGCCAAGGTAGAGTACAGAGTGGTAGTTAACATAACGATTCAGGTTATGTGGCTACAACTTTTTCTCACCGAGTTGGACATTCAGTTTCATCAGATGATCGTCATCTGGTGTGACAACCAGAGAACTTTGAAGTTCTGCAGAGATCTAGTTCAGAGACAGCGGACGAAGCACATCGAGATCCATATGATCTACATATGGGACTTAGTACACGAGGGGATCACTGACCTACAGTTATGTCCTTCATCAAAATAGACTACAGACATCTTCACCAAGACCTTCACTAAGCATAAGTTCCATTCTCCTCACAGTCGTCTTGGAGTGAAGGACACAGTTTCCTAGCAACTGTCAGTACTTTTATTTACATACATTGTACTTTGAGGGGGAGGAGGGGGGGTTTCCCACGAGGTTTACCCTCTTTCCTCATTTATTTCAGTGTATCTTTTGTATTTGGGTACCTAACATGGCCTCGGTGTTGGGACCCATTCTTTATTTTCACCATAGTGATGTTCAGGGGGGGTGTTGGAGATACTTCACACACACCTAGGATTTATTTTTCCTAAGGTTTTCCCTATGTTTATTAGTCATTATTTAGTCTCCTATAGTTTAGGGATAATATTCCTCTAGAAGAATATTCTCTTCAGTTCACACTTTAGTTTAATCAGTAGAGTGGAGTCTAGATGCCACATTGGGATCATCACCATGCATCACTAGGATCATCACCAGCTAATGCACATTGTCCTTGGGATTGCCACCAAAATAGTGCATTACTCATGACTCCCTAATATCCTTCTCACTTCACATTGTTTTATTTAGTTAAATTAAGACTGAGAGACTAGTTAACTCAGACTAGGTGGTAGTTCACTCCCGTAACTTCCTGAGAGACTAGACTAGGTGGCAGTTTACTCCTGTAACTATTGGTGTGTGTCCAGATCACTCTAGATCACCACTATGGCACATTTTCTTATCCTCCAGTGCACATTAGTTGATTCATATAGAGTATATCATGTGTACATTATCATTCATTCATTTGGTTAATGAGAATTCTTCCATTCTTTCTCTCTTTCTTCTCTTTTCTCATATTTTCTCTGCAAATTGTGTATGTCATTTGCTAGCTAGATATATTATGTGCAGGTTCAACACATTTACAGAGGAAATTGGAGATAACTTAGATGAAGATGAACTCATAATGACAACTCTTAATGGTCTCACAGGACTTTGGGATGCCTTCATCCAAACTATTTGTGCAAGAAAAGAGAAACTCCAATTTGACAATTTATGGG
This sequence comes from Picea engelmannii, assembly GCA_009831015.1. Lineage (NCBI taxonomy): Eukaryota > Viridiplantae > Streptophyta > Pinopsida > Pinales > Pinaceae > Picea > Picea engelmannii. Next base: position 297,781 of record ML780074.1, on the reverse strand, counting down.
AAAAATATGTTCAAGAAGAATAAAGAGTGGCCAATCAAGAAGCCATCTTATTAACAGATGAAGATCAAGCCCTAGTTTCTCATGCTAAAGGAGGAAATAAAATATCTCATTTTCAAAAGGAGACCCACTTTCATAAAGAATCTCACCCTCCAAAGAGATTCCATAAATATCATAAGGGTCAAAGAAACGGAAAAGATTTAACCTCTTATCAATGTTATCATTGTGATAAGATGGGACACATTGCTAAGAATTTTCCTACCATAAGGGAAGAATACAAGAAGATAAATAAAAAAAGACATCATGCTCATGCAGTTGAAGATGATGAGCCACCTAAGAAGTTGACTAAAGAAGATATTGAAGATTATGTTTTGTTTTCATCCCTCTTAGGATCTGTGACACCTGGAAAGGATACTTGGCTCATATATAGTGGTGCCTCTAAGCACATGACAGGTCAGAAAAACATTATTTCTATCCTTACAAAAAAGGAATTCCCCCATAAATTTTCACTTGGAGATTATTATCAGTACCCTATCAAAGGAAATGGGATAATCCACCTACAAAATTGATTCAGGAACTCCGATGAGAATGAAGGATGTACTTTATGTACTAGGTTTGACAAAGAAATTACTTTCTATCTTGGCTCTAGATAAGAAATGTTTCATATTTTCATTCATATATGGTGAAGTTCTTATGTGGCCTAAAGGAAAAACTATAGAAGATGCAGTTGTTATTGGAACAGAAGAAGGTGGATTGTACAAGTTAAAAGGTCACTCAAATGTAGCCTTGACTCACTCTACTGAAAGTCCTTGTGAACTTTGGCATAGAAGACTAGATCAAATCAACTACAAAGCCTTACCATATGTAAACGAGGTAGTTACAGATTTACCATAATTAAGGTTTGATAATGAAGGAAAGAACATAAAGAATCATTTTCCAAAGAGAGACAGTAAAGCAGAAGGAATCTTAGAACTTGTCCACTCAGATGAATGCGGTCCAATGTCATCAACCTCTCTAAGTTGGTATGTATACTATGTATCTTTTATTGATGATTACTCTCGTAAGACTTGGGTTTATTTCTTGAAATCAAATGATGAAGTACTTGGAAAGTTCAAGGAATTCAAAGCCTTGGTAGAAAAAATATCTGAAAGGAAAATCAAGATACTCATGTCAGACAATGGAGGGGAGTACACTTCAAATGAATTTGGAATATTTTGCAGAGATGATGGGATTAAGAGGGAGCTCACCACTCCCTATAATCCTCAACAACATGGTGTACCAGAAAGAAACAATAGAACGATTATGGAAGCAATAAAGACTATGATTCACGATCAAGATCTTCCAATGCACTTATGGGCTGAAGCAACAAGAACAATAGTATATGTCCAAAACATATTATCCCATAGTGCACTTGGATTCAAAACCCCTGAATAAATGTTCATTAGAAAGAAGCCAAAAGTAAGCCATCTAAAAATATTTGGTTGTCTAGTATTTGTACACATTCCAAAAGAAAAGAGAACTAAGTTGGATTCTTCAATAAAGAAGGGTATATTTATTGGATACTGTGTTAAGCCCTAATATTGGCTCAAGCCCTAATATTGGCTCATTACCCCTTAATTAGGGCATATTATATTATTAATGTTATTTTATTTATGTCGGCTTTAGGCCATTAATTGTAATTATACCTCCTAGTCTCCTATATATACCGAGACATTTTCATTTTGAATCATCTTGTACTTGAACATTTAAGTGGGGTAAAAGGAGGTTTCCCCCTCGAAGAGGCTTATTATCTGAAATTATCTCTTTTTCAAGGCGTTGAGTACTTTTCCTGAGGTTTTTCTATGCTATATTCATGTTTGGTTCTTAACATATGGTATCAGAGCTCAAGGTCTTGGGGTTTCGCTGCTACATCTGAGACACCGTGGAATTTTCACTATAACTTTGTTTCTACAACATTTCAGAAGGAAATTCTTGGAGGATATTCAGTAGATGGATCAAGGTACGTTGGGTTCAAAATTTATCTCCTGAGGCCTTATACTTTCAGAGATACAGCCTGTACAAGATAGGGTTTTGGAATCATCCTCAAATGAGCCATTGCGTAATTTTCGCTATAAATTTTTTTATGTAACGTTTCAGACCCTGAACTCTGGATACCATTTATAGAAATTAGTAAGGTATCTTTGGTAAAAATTTCAGCTTCTGGGTCATCTTAAATTTGTATATACACCTTGTGTAAGATAGGGTATCTGACTAGTCCTATTGACTAGTCTCAAGAAGGTGTTCCAAGTAAAACAATCATAACTTCTTCCTAGAGTATCCAAATTGAGTGGGACTAGTTTCATTGCATCGTGGATAGTCTGTAGTATTTTGGGTGTGAGTTTCAGAATTTGATATCAATTATTTTGTGTGGGGCATGCTATACAAGTGAGATCTCCTGAAAAGGCCAAAAATCGGCAAGTTGTGAGGAAGTTACTGTAAATTCCACTTGGCACATCCAATTTTGATCAAACCTATGGCATTGCAGAGAAGAAATATCAGAGAACTACCTAAAAGAAATTTTCATACCCAGAAGGCCCGAAACTTGGGATATAGAATAGAATAAATACTGTCTCGCAGAACCGCCTCAAAATCAAGATTCAAAAGTGATACTTGGCCAACATGCCACCAAAAAAGGGACCTTCTACACCAAATAAGCCTCCAGAAAATCCTAATTGGACTCTTGATGAAGGTGAAGAAATGTGTAGGGACATAAATGAACTACAAAAGAAGAT
>ML780074.1:264643-285629 GCA_009831015.1 Picea engelmannii | reverse complement strand
GGTAAATGACTTATGATGTCAAGCAGAAAATTACTTGCTGAATTTTTAAACAAAAAATTTAGACCATAGAATAATTACATATTGGTTGGAAATTAATTGGAAATTAAACAACAGAAGCACACAAAAAATTTATGCCCTTCAAATATATGGTGAACCAAGCCGGTTCACCAGGTAAATACCCAATGAAGGTAGGACAACAAGTTATAATCCATAAAGGATAATATATTAAATAATAATGTATATGAATATAATATGATGAGTACAATAAGAATGAGGACCTTATATACCCACGCACGAGTGCCCTTTCGTGAAGAGACGTGACCTTTCATTGGGAAGTTGTCTCTTCATTATTATTCATTAACTATTTATGATGTATTTATAATTATTATTATATATTATGTTCATAAAAAAATATTAGTGTTTCATTAAAATTACTCCAAGACTAGAAGGGCTCCCTAACTAGGAAAATAGCCCACTGAGAAAAGAAACAAATTACAAAAAAAAACTTGGTTGTTCTGGCCCTGCTGAAGAAAACCCTCTTCCCTAATCTATTTCTCGCAACTGTATGGCATGCCCACTGCTATACGACCTATCCTTAGTTGTATGACCCTCTAGAAAATTTGTACAACATTTTTTGGATGGTACAACCTCCACAAAAATTTCTTGGTTTTTGGGTTATTCTTCCTTTTGATGCAATGATTATTCTCTCCTCCTTCATATTGAGAAAAAATCCTTCTTTTATCTATATGTGTATCAAACACTCTATGATCAGGGGATCAAATTTTGCTCAAAAATTCAAAGTGCTCGAAATCGTTTCAAATCAAATGAGAGCGTAGGCCTCGTCCTTGCGAACCCAACACAACTCATTTGGGTTCAAACGGACGTCGGGAGCGAGATATATCACAATCTGTTCGAATCGTCAAACAAGTAAAAAAAAGGACGTTGACTGTGCAGTCCGTACAGTCCATACAGGATGGCGTGGCATAGGTCGTACAGGTGACGTGGCATGATGTACGTTGATAGGGCATATGGTGATGTGGAAATTATCTATTGGCAGATGTGGTCGAATCGTAGTGCGACACGTGGCATTTATTGAACAAATGGTGTGGTGCCACGTGGCCCAGTCATGGGCTGCCACGTGGCACCGTTGTATTGGTTATTGGTTCAAAACTTTATGGAGTCCATGGGATTCGAACCCTGGACCTCCCCACCGTGCAAAGCTTTGGTAATGGCCGCCCTACCAATGCGCCATGCATTGTTTCTTATTAACTATATGTTTTAAAAATTATATAACTTTGAATTATATGCATGTCGGCGGAGGGTCGGGCCGGGGCTTAGCCCCGGCCCGTGGTTGTATTATTATATCCATATGACCAAAGTTCAAAATGTGCATGGGTTTACGTATTGCAAATGTTTAAGCCTCCGGTCACATAACCCTTGACATGTGACGTTACCACGAAGCGCGCGGGGAAGTTTGGTTTAAAATTTAGCCCTTTTGTATTTGCGCGAGGTCACATGGACCCATGTGCCCATGAGTTTGACGGTTGGGGGCTGGAGCACCCATAACCGTCCTACGGTTCACATCGTTTGTGCAGTTGCGTTCAGTGCTGGGTTTTTACACTTTAAATGGCGTGTGTGCTAGGTTGAATGTACAAGGGTGCATTTTGTAGATGCAGAGACAACAAGCTTGAAGGGGAGACTTCAAGGAAGCCTATATTCTTCGTTTTTTGGCCAAACGAGGTGCCAAAAAAGCCCAGCTAAGGGTTTTTGGACGTTATGAAGCCATTAGAGCAGTCTATTTGGCAGTTTGAGAATTGTAAAGCACATTTTTTTAGCAGTTTGAGCAAATAATACAAATGATCCATTGGAAGCTGGACCAGGAGATGTAGCCCAAGAGAGGGATGAACTCCTTTATCATTTGTTATGTTATGTGTTTTCTGTTCATTGATTATGATACTGTTTATATGCATCTTGAATGAGTAAATCCTATTAAGGATGTGTTGCAAAGTTGATCCATTTTCTTTTAACAATAAACTTTACTTGCAAATATTTTCAAGAATACAAGTCTTCTTCATTTTTAGATCACTCTATGAGTCTGATGCAGGAGCATCGATTCATGTCTTCAAATGCCAGAAAGACAGGGCATCTACACACTAGGAGGGAGCGGATGCCAAAGAAGGGCACACCGATCCTTTCGAAAATCAGCCTAAATTTAAAAAATTTAAATGTAATTAAATGCTTGAGGGCTCAGGGAAATCTGAGCCACAACCTTTGTACAGGATGAAGTTATTGTAAGGTGTAATATAACCTTTAATGAATTACAGGCAGATGGCTCTAGATCCAATTCAGACTAGATGGCCATTAGATGTAATTTCTGAGGTTAGGTGAGTTGGAGTTGGGAAGGCTCAAGGAGCCCCTCTTTTGTAAAAAAATATTTGTATCATTTTTCAGTAGTCAAGTAGGAGTTAGTTGTGAATGAGATAATTAGAGAGCTCAATAGAGGAGAGGAGAGGAAGCGTTGAGACTGAGTTCCAGTCCAACCTTTGTAAACATCTGTACGGGAAGCATTCAGACATTAATACAAGGCAGTCTTTCCTGCATATGAAGTTTCCATTGTATGTTTAGTTGATTTATGAATGTATTTGAATGGTTTTTTGTGTATTTATGATATGTTGTGGATCTACATATATCTTTTCCTTTGTAGGAGTAGATAGACTTCCCTATCTTCATTTTTCTGAGTAGTTATGGGCTCTTAGTCTTGTGCAAGGAGTGCACACTAGAGTTAGAGAAAAATCTGTGAAGCCAACACAAGGAGTGTGTTTTGAAATCTCTTTCAAGTTAGAGAAGAGTGTGTCAGGTGGGCACACCAGAGAAATTCTTTAATCTCGGAAGGGAGAAAATATGTGCAAGGAGAGCATAGTCTAGAGTTGTTGAACACTCTGATAGCTCTGCAAGGAGTGCATTGAACAGGTGCGAGGAGGGAACAAGATTTCCTTTGAAGGAGAAGAGAAGGGTCGAGACCCTTAGAAATTTCGAGTAATTTCAAAGCTCAGGAGAAATAGTTTCATTGTGCACAGAGTCTCTGCAAATAGTGCAAAAGGCTAAGAACATTCCAAGTCTCAGACTGTGAGGAAAGCACAAGGAGTGTTCTAGAGTTTGGGTGGATTCAAGTCCACAAAAGCTCAGGAGAAAGAGCGTCGAGCCACCAGAAGGGCAGAAAGATTTGTTGAAGGAGAAAAGGGAAAGTCCACTTGAAAAACCTCAAAGGAGTTCAAAATATCAGGAGGTACAACACCATTCGAGGCCAAGCAGTCAAAGCCCAACAAAAGGATCAAATTAGGTAAGAACCTTTGAAGTAATTGAGAAAATCCTTCATCGAAAGGAGAAGCATGAAGAGGGAGAAACTACAGGATTCGTCGATATCAATGGGAGAGTAATCAAAAGTTGTCAGATCGGAGTCCTGGTCGAAATAGGAGCACGCATAGTGGAGGATAGATCCCAGCCATAGGATATAGGTGTGAGAAAAGACAACCTTCATATCAGGTGGAGTTGTGCGGGAGATAAGTGTTAAAGTCCTTCGGATTTCACACATTCGGGAGGTTCAAAGTGCAAAGGAGGGTGGACTCCTGAAGTCATAGGGAGCCGAAGAAATCAAAATCGTCCATTAAAAAGGACTTCTGTCAGCAGATTGGGGGGTGGTTTGGAGGACCAACCATCCAAGAGAATAAAGGTGAGGGGCATACAAGTTTCCTGGATATCTGAGGAGCCGGAACTCACCCTAGTCTCCTATCAGAGAAAATACACATGGAGAATGGAGGGAGCCTCTGTTACTTTGGCGTTCGAGGGTAGTGAGGAGTTGTAGTGCGAAAATGTCCGGACTCGTTGTTTTAGGTGAATCCCCCTATGGAAAAGTGGATTCCCTATTGGTCTCTAGACTCCTAAGGCCAAGATAGAAAAGTGATTAATATGGACACTGGCTTCCTTTTAGATCTAATCAAGCTAATGAATGAAAGAGAAGGAGAAAGATATGTACCTTGTTAGCAACGTTTGTCCTTGCAAAGTCCTGGTTGAGCTTTGATCCTGAGCTCCCTGATAGGTCATGTAGAACAAACAAAGATATAATGGACTTCCTACTCTACTAAGATTAGCTCAAATATAGATCCATCTACTGCAGACAAACTCATATGGAACAAGCATAAGTTTGAAAGAAACAAGACAAGCATTGATTATTAATGAGAACAAGTAAAAATACTTACAATCCTTTGAATGAAGGTGCAACAAATTCTTCCAGTTCTCCTTGTCCAACCCCTTTGCTCAAGTAATCTACATTGATTGCTCGGATGGCATCTCACTTATGAGATCATAAGTGTCACATATCCAATCTCTTTTGATCATACCACTTGCAGGATCATAAGTTTGGTATCAATCTCTAGTATCTTCCTCCTGTACCTTTCACCATGAGAAGCCCTCCTTATATAACCTTGGAGAGGTCCAACCAGTTGAGAGATATTTGGGATAAGTTGAGAATTCCTCTCCTTCAGTTGAGGATCTTCCCTAAGATCATGCCTTGACCATCTATTCGAATCCAACCACCTTCAAGAATTGAGGGATTCTTCCCTGATTTGCCTCAACAAACCCAAAACTTGCTCAGAAGAGGGTAGCGCTCCCCCAAAAGGGTGCACAGGGCACTCAAACACTCCCCCAAAGAGGCTCATGGAGTGCCATCACTCCCTGATAGTGGGTAGGGGAGCGCTCCTCTCCAAAATCCATTTTTTAGTGGTTCTTTCAGTGGCAAAAGGTTTGTACTCCCTGTCAAATGATTTCTCTTCTTCAAAACTAGTCTTTGAGGTGTCTTAAGTGTATTTATGATGTTGTTAGAGGTATGACATAGGAAATATGGAAATATGATGTTTTTGACACTTGCAACACTTGTAGTCAAGATGCGACACTTGCGGACAAGATGCGACACTTACAACACTTGTAATGACGACACTTGCGACACTATTGAAGTGAGTAATTTTGAGGTGTAACAGATTCCCCCCCAAAGTACGAAGTTAAAAGATGATGATGACTGAAGTACTTTGTAGAATTTTTCGAGCAAGGGTATGGACATAGAGAAACCAGAAAAAGATGCACACAACCATCAAACAAATATTATGATATGTTTCAAAACCCAAGGTAGGCATACCTATGCTTGAATGGTAAAGAATTTTTAGGTATGGCCACCATAAAATACACTGCGGATCCATAATTATATTGACAAAAGGTATAGCCACTGCAGATACAATGTGGATCTATACTTTTATGACCTGAAATAATCGTAGCCACGAATAATACACAGTGGATCTACAAGATGACAAGACATAGCCACGACCAATACAAAGTGGATCTATGTAACAGTATATGTGTCATAGTTCAAAAAAACTCCTTCGTAACCTGGGAAAAGTATACATAAGAGTGAAAAATAAACCCAGGTTCTTCTCACTGATCCCGATGTAGTACGAATCTAACCATGTGAATAGATTTCCTGATGTTGAAGATGGCATAAACCACATGATTACTGGTCAATGATGTAAACCGTTAACAAGCGCGAGGGAGATCACCATTGATGTCAATGATTCCCAAGGTACTCTAGTACATACCGACGAATGTGAATGAATGAGATGAAGTCGAACATCTATGGAATCATCCGATCAGGGGTCAATGATTAGACCCACTTTCGGACACGAGGAGGCCTTCCATTGAGGCATATAGGTCCCAAGGTACTATCTGGTTTCTAAGTCTAGCTCCTGGATAATGTGTTGAAGTCGACAGGAATAGACTCGTTGAAGGAGGGCCTTGATGTATCCCCCATCAACGACACGAAACGATCACAGAGATGTAATTGGTAGATCAAATGAACATGGACTGACACGGGTATTGAAACATGATATTTGTGATGGCTGACTCTCAAGGCAGATACTTCCCTTGAACACTGAGGCAGAACAACAGAAACTTGATATGGACCAAAACTTGATGATGCAATGGATGATGTGACTTTCGTCAGGTGACCCAAAGGAGTAAAGAAAACTCAGAGGATTGGCTCAGTGCAGAGGTTCAGTGGATTAAAATGCGTGCAAAGACAAAATTTCATGTTCAAGGGTGATTGTAAGGGCTACTGGTAGTGTTCTCAAAAAAACTGCTTGACTTGCTTCTTTCAATTTTTCCCCCATCCTGATAGATGAGTACCACTTTTTAATTTAACGAGATCGAGGAGGGTAACACATGCTCGATATGACTCACCTTCGGTAATTTCCTCTTCCTTTGTTTAGCAAACTGGAAGAAATAAGGGTTCAGTCTTGTATGGGCCCTTCAATGTATGATTGTTCAACGAGTCTAGAGAAGGTAAACTCAGTGGTTTTTCATATTTAGAGAGTTTGAAAACAAATTAAAGACGACTCCAATGTTGTCACTTTTCATAATGTTAGTCTCACGAGGCCAAAAAAGAGATAAATTATCACTCTAAAGATGTCCTTTCAAACCTTTTAATGAGTGGTAAAGGAAGCAATATCACTCGGCAATCTTTTCATGTTTAGAGAGTCTGAAAAGAGCTCAAAGACGACTCCAAGGGGTTCCTTTTTTGTTTAACCATGTGGGTCCGAAAAAGAGATGAAAGGTTACCCGGTTGCATTCTCATGTATTTACGAGCATGAAAAAGAACAAACAGCTTGAAAGTTAGGGGATTAACTCCAGAATGATCATCAAAGGCTGGAGACATGCCCTCCAAGATTCAATTAATTCACCAACTTTGAGGTTGTCATCGATTTCTCTACTAGATGGAGAAAAAGGATAAGAGTGGATGAAATGAAGATTCAATAGAGGTGATTGTTTCATTTTTTAACAAGCTTGACTCAGGAAAATAACTATGCTAAGGGCTCCGGGTTCAATCCCCAGATTGTTGTTTCATTTTTTAACAAGCTTGCGATAGAGAGGAAAACTATGCTCAAGGCTTTTGTTTCATTTTTTAACGAGCTTTCCATAGACGAGAGAAACTATGCTTGTGACCTCTGTTTCATTTTTTAACAAGATTGCCACAGAGAAGAGAAATTGTGCTCTTGGACTATCCTTGATCATGGCTTCCAAGAGAATAACGTCCTGGAAGGAAACCATGTCAAGGGACAAGACTCGATCATGGCTTCCAAGAGATCTTCATTGGATGGAAGAAAATCACTCTGGAAGGGACACATGTTGAGGGTCTCATCAGGGGTAAGGAGATCAGGCTCCAATAACCCTACCAAATAGATCACCATGTAAACTACTGGATCCAAATCATTGGAAGTTGAAGGCATGGGAGACGATAGAAAATCAACATCAGGAGGGGATATAGAGTGTATATATTCTCAAATTTATTCACGAGGGGGAAGAAAAGATAAACGATGATGGTTATCATCCTGAGGTAGCTTATCAATGCTCAAAATTTCCATAAGAGATTCATTAGAAGGAAAAATTAGGGAAATGTAGTCGATCGCAGACGACAAGGAACTTAACCATGATGGCATTGAATAATTGCCAGGTGCCAATAGATGTTGGTCATCTGACGAGGGAGAAGTGGATTGGATAGAAACGTATGATGTTTCGGCTGGACTAAGTGGCACAGTGTCACCTAATGCATCAAATTCCAACGGACTAGGTACTATCCAAGGGTCATATGATTCCAAAGATTGATAAGTCGTGGTCGAAATAATATTGACGGTGGAAATATGATGTGTAGTCGGTGGAAGTGGTGTAGGGAAGGTACCCATAAGGATAGAATATTTTAGTAAGCCAACACCAACGCTTTCATACGTGATCTTGTGATCTCCCAAGAAAGGAATATTGTTGGTAGCGGGAGCACGAGCATCAGTCGTGCAGAAATCTAACTGATCAACAGTGAAACACCGATGAGGCAATGACAGTCATAGCATAAAACCAACTTCTTCCAAGTAACAAGTTGTAATCGAGGGGAGCATCGACCACCTCGACATCAACAGTGGCAGTTTTGCCACCCAATTGGATGGGTAGGGACTGTAAAATCCCATGGGGATTAAAACCTCGCCCATCGAAGGTGCTTAACATCGTTGGGGATTTGTTAAGTGTGGGTCATTTTAAACCTTTCCAACATGCTAAAGACATGACACAAGTTGAGGCTCCCTCATCCAGAATAGTTTGGTGGATTTGTTGATTGTGAACAACAACATCAACTTGGAAAGCAAGTTGGTGGGAGAATCGAGACGTATAATTGTCCAGTTTAAACATGATATGGTTGGACAACTCAAGATCAATAGCACCAATAGCGGCCAAGAGCATTCTACGTTGACTAGGGTAGTGTTGTAGAACTTCCAACGCAGACATAGCACATGGTGCTTGAGCCAAATATTCAACAATGTTGAAGTTCTGGGCGGCACCTGAACTAGGATTAAAGGTATATTTATGGATAGTGCTCTTAGGAGGGTGTAAGATAGAGTTGAACATAGGTTTCTCAATTTGAAGTGGTCCAGATGAAGGATTAACCGATGGAGGACTAATGGAGAACGGTGATGGATCTGGTAAAGTACCAGTACCGTTAGTGACCTTTCCTTTGTCAGGGTTACCTGGTGTGTTGTATGTCTTAGAATGAGTGTTCAAATTAATCCCATTAAACATATAAATATGTGCGCTTGTCGAGGCCTCATCATGAGGATGGCTAGAACTACCCCCAAGAGAGGGGGTTTGAGCAACCATGGATTGCTGCTGTGGAAAAGGATGAGTAAGCACAGCGGGTTGTGAATTTCCATGGAAAATTTTGGCCACTTCATTGTGATGTGGATAGTCTCAAGTGTAGTGATCTTCACCACAAATGATACACGGGAATTTCAGTTTCTGTTGTGGTTGTTTTTCGGTAGCAGGTGTTTGAGCTTGATTTTTTGGTTTTTCATTGTTATTATTATGTTTTGATTTATTTTTTGTCTTATTCTTACCTATAGATTGTTATGAAGGGGTAGATTGAACTGCATTCACCTCAGATATCTGAGTTTGGGGGGAGGTAGAGGAGAGTGTGGTCGACTGGGAAGTAGATTGAGTTTTTACAGAACCAATAACATCGTTCGCATGAGATGAGGATGACATCTTAGATGGATCAGTATTAGCTCGAGCAGCATTTGGAAGAAAATCATATAGAGTACCAGATTGTGAATAAACCAAATCTAAGTACTAAGCCCAAGCGATGGTTTCTTCCTCGGTGATCGCGCCACCCATAGAGACATCACGAGCGATCAGGGGTAAAAGTGATTTAGTAAACCACTCTGCCAATAATATGTCAGGAATGATTACTTTGATCATCCTTCGTCATCATCTCCACTCATGAATATGGTCAGAGATATGTACGGAGTCAGTTTGACAAAGGGAGGTAAAGAGTTCAGTACCCATCTCGTAGCGAATAGGCAATTGAAAGTGCGTGAGGAAAGACATGGCAAGGGAGTTGAAATCATGGAAAGAAGCACGTGGTAGTTCAATATACCACTTTGTTGCTGAGCTCGTAAGTGTTCGCTGGAAAAGACGCAAACGTATAGAATCATCCATGAGGGAGTTTGATGAACACCACAAATGGAAAGTCATCACATGGTTATTTGTATCTTCTCAAGATTTTCCATCAAATTTTGGAATATCAGAAGGAAGTTTAGCTGGAATAACTAGCCAAACCGGTGAATGAAAAATAGGATCATTAGTTAACTAAGACAAGTCTGGGAGATCCAGAGTCACAAGGAAATGTAGTTGTCGGTTAATTTGCGGATGATAATGGTGTGGCATAGGAACACCAGTATGACCATAAACTGGGTTAGGTGGATAGTTGTAACCAGTAGGTCCTCCTACATACAGTTGTTGCTGACCAGGATAAACAGGATTCAATGATAGCTGAGAAACATTTGCATAACCCGATGATTTCTGAGCATTATAAGCCAGGTGATTTGTTGGCCCAGAAAGAGGATGAACATTGTGCCCTTTAGGAGGGTAAGGAGTATATCCCGAAGGTGGATACACATTAGACCCATCGGGAGGACAAGGTTGTTGTCCTTGAGGACTCTAGGTGGTGTTTGGGATGCCGCCCGGATAAGGTTGTCCATAAGATGGTCCAGAAGGAACAGGATTTGATACTCCTCCTTGTGGGTTATGATATGAGTGCCCCCCAACATGGGGTTGGATAAATGTGCCTCCGAAAGATACTCCCCAGGATTGTGAAGGGTTTCCAGCAGATGAAGGTTTCCCCCCTGCCAGTGGTGGATTAATGACCGGGGTATGACTGGCAAAGGGAGGTTGCCCTCCGGGAAGAAAATGAAAAGGGGGTTATCCCCTGGGAGGGGTAGGCCCGCCATAGGATGGTTGTATTCAAGAGAGATAGGTCCACTAGATGGTGGTTTCCCTCTAGTTGGATGTATTTGGCTGGCAAGGGTCTGCATTCTCAGGTGAAAAGATGTCCCAGCAAGATCATGCGGAACATGTGGAGCTGTAGAGTGAAAGTTTGTAAAAGAGGGGGTAGGGATCGAAGTGCCTTGGGAATGAGTAGAGGTGATGAGTATAGAATTAGGATAGACTTCTACTGATGCAACAGTAGGGTTAATGACCTGATCGATGGGGTGATTCATAATTTGACCAGATGGCCCACTTTCAACAGGAGGATCATGAGGATTAAAGGGTTGTCGAAAGGATTCAAAATGCTCATAGAGATCGCGTCCTGATGAAGTCCTCCATATAGAACGAGCAGGTGTGGGATTTGTATCTACTGCAGTGGTAGGATGAACAAGAGTTCTATACTCATCACCAAAGGTTGGTTCTGTGAATCCCATATATGTGTCGGTAAAAGCTCTAGTAGGTAACTGTGGGACCTCTTTGTCTATGATGTTCCCAAGAGAGTCTAAATGAAGAAAAAGTGGTTCGAGAGGAATTGTTGACACGTATGTAGTGCGAGGGGTGGGATTTTCAACCATAACCAAAGCACCTTCTAAATTATCTAACGGAGGAGCAACAACACTTCCAGCGTCAGAGTGATTTTCTACCTCTCCATGGTAGTTGTCTTCTGGAGGGTTAGGAAGTAAGGGTTGGTAGCCTTCCAGAGGTAGCCCTTGCATCCTACGCGATCGACGAAGACCTTTATCGTCTACAGGCTCAATTTTGGAGAATAACAGTACATGCTGAAAATCTAGGGCCAACTAACAAAAAGAAACAACATACGCTAATAAAATCTAGGAATCAAAACCAAGCAAAAAAAACTTCTCTCGATGATCGTACTAGTTGGTGATGAAATCCAACGTCACGTGATCAAATCAAGAAGGGGATAGGATATGGTGGAACAGTTACAATGGCGATGTGCTTAACGGACTTTCACCTTGGTGCAAGCTTCCACATAGTAATTGTGGATTTACCCTCCAAGGAGCCCGAGTGAGTTTGACCAATGTCTGTCCCAGGTACAGTGAGACTTCCCTTCACCATCACCTCGTGTAAGTACCTAAGGATTATGGCAACTAAGGACACCAACTTGCAGTCAGCCCCTGGGTGGGTACAGTCGACAGTCTGATCCGAACGTATGGGTAGGATAACAAGTCTAAAATCAACTCGAGAGGCTCCCACACATAATCGTGGGTATATCTTCAAGTGACCCCCAATATACGATCTGACCACTACAAACAGTTGAACCACGGAGGGATTATCTCTGTAACTCTCCTGAATGCAACCTCGTGCGTAACCCCTGTATGAGAGGGGGATCCTAGAAAGCCTATACAACAATTGGATTTGACTCTCCCTATCTCAGGATGCTAATGTTTGTTTTGAAAACTTTGGAGAGTTGTACTCATAGTCTAATCCAAAGTGCTAATCCTAGTCTAATGTTGGTTGAAGATCCTAAAAACAAAATGTTCTAAATAATTTTTAATTAGTGTTCATTTTGCAGTTGTTCTTTACTCAAAGGGTGTATGACAATGAAATTGATGGTATGATGACTCAATTCCCAAAAATGCACAAGAAAATGATAAGCAATCGTTTCTTTCAATGAATTCCTATTTAAGGGAAGGAGAAAAGTTTTTTTCACTATCAAACACTAATATGCAATGTCCTCAATCAATTTGTTTCTCACTCAAATCTAATGTAATGCTAAAAATTTCAAAAATGCCTTCTAATATCCAAACCAATCACTAAAATATGTCATTTTGCTTATATGTGAATGATAATCAGATGTAAGACTTCTAAATGTCAATCAGACTTCAGAAGCAAACCTCACACAAAACAAAAAATACACTCTCATCGTGAAATAGACAAGAAGGACAAAGATAACCAAATTGCAAACAAGAACCAAAAAAACCTCAAACAAAAGAGAAAATCTAGAAAAATTGACCTCAAAGATCAAATGAAAAGGTTCACAGGCCTTTGGATTACCTCACAAAAGTTTCCACTTAGTCAGATAAGGGAGAATAAAACAACAAGTTAATTCTAGGTCAGCAAAGACAAAGAGTGACTTCAAGGCAAGGAAATAAAATATCAAATTCCCAAACAAGAGGAGATCAATCCTTAGAAAATAGGGTGTTGAAGGCCAATACCAAGATGGACTGAGAGTATGAGACCTTGAGCAAGTGCCAAAACCAAGAAATAGCTTCAGAGGATGAAAATTCTGGAGAATTTCTCACAAAAATGGGGTAGCGCTCTGGTGTAAGGGGCACCAGAGCATTCCAGTGCTCTGTGTAAGGTTAAAGGGGAGTGTTAGCGCTCTGACAACAACAGGAGGGGAGCACTCTACTCCAAAAACTCAGAAAAATGCCTAGAAACTCAAAAAAATCAAAGAAATTCAGTCAATCAGGGTGATCATGATGAAATAAAGAGGAAATCAAACAAATCTAAGAATCAAAATGACAACATGGAGAAGGTCAAAGATTGGTAAAAGGGATAAAAAAAGATCTGGAAAAGGAAACAAAAATCAGAGATCCTCCCCAGTGGAGTCGCCAATTTCTGTTGTAGGTGAATCCCCTTGCGAATAAGTGGATTCCCTCTTGGTATCTAGACTCCTAAGGCCAAGACAGAAAATTGCTTAACATGGACACTGACTTCCTTTTAGATCTAATCAATCTAATGAATGAAAGAGAAGGAGAAAGATATGTACCTTGTTAGCGGTGTTTGTCCTTGCAAAGTCCTGGTTGAGCTTCAATCCTGAGCTCCCTAATAGGTCATGTAGAACAAAAAAAGATACAATGGACTTCCTACACTACTGATATTAGCTCAAATATAGATCCATCTACTACAAACAAACTCATATGGAACAAGCACAAGTTTGAAAGAAACATGCCAAGCATTGATTATTAATGAGAACAAGTAAAAATACTTACAATCCTTTGAATGAAGGTGCAGCAACTTCTTCCAGTTCTCCTTGTCCAACCCCTTTGCTCAAGTAATATACACTGATATCTATGATGACATCTCACTTATGAGATCATAAGTGTCACATATCCAATCTCTTATGATCATACCACTTACAGGATCATAAGTTTGGTATCAATCTATAGTCTCTTCCTCCTGTACCTTTCACCATGAGAAGCCCTCCTTATATAAACTTGGAGAGGTCCAAAAACTTGAGAGATATTTGGGATAAGTTGAGGATTCCTCTTCTTTAGTTGAGGATCTTCCCTAAGATCATGCCTTGACCATCTATTCGAATCCAACCACCTTCAGGAATTGAGGGATTCTTCCCTAATTTGCCTCAACAAACCCAAAACTTGCTCAGAAGAGGGTAGCACTCCCCCAAAAGGGTGCACAGGGTGCTCAAACACTCCCCCAAAGAGGCTCAGGGAGTTCCATCACTCCTTGACAGTGGGTAGGGGAGCGCTCCTCTCCAAAATCCATTTTTTAGTGGTTCTTTCAGTGGCAAAAGGTTTGTACTCCCTGTCAAATGATTTCTCTTCTTCAAAACTAGTCTTTGAGGTGTCTTAAGTGTCTTTATGATGTTGTTAGAGGTACGACATAGGAAATATGGTAGTATGATGTTTTTGACACTTTCAACACTTGTAGTCAAGATGTGACACTTGTGGACAAGATGCGACACTTACAACACTTGTAATGATGACACTTGCGACACTAGTGAAGTGAGTAATTTTGAGGTGTAACACTCGTGGAGTCTGAAACAGATATGAGATGTTAGATGTGGATGACACATGGTTGAATAAATTTTGGTTTGGAGCCTCAATGATCCAGACAATATTGGTTAAGTGTTAGCAGAAGACTCCTGAAGCACTGGGGAGTCAGATTGGATCTACATTGTCCGTCAGCAGGGACGTGTGTCAGTGGATCCAACACTCCGGAGGAGGAGCACTACGAAGGAAACAAGGAGGAGGAGAAGAAGGATACAAGACTCCCAAAGTAATAGGGAGAATCACCAAAGCTCGGAGCAATGGAGCCCATCTCCACTGTCGATATCGGTGGACAGGTGTTACTGGATCCCATGGTCTGTGGAGAAGGCACTCCAGGAGGAAGTAAATTCTTAAGCGCACAGAGTGAGAACAACCAGAGGCCCAAAGGTCAAAGTTCACTTGGGTCATACAATCCAGTGGACACGTGGCAACAGATTGTGGAGTCTGGAGACTTAGCACTACTGGAGAAAGAAAAGGAAAAGTGTGCAGGGACGGAAAATCCCCAAAGCTCCGAACAACAGAGAGGATCTCAGTCATCTGTTGCGAGGGATGCATGGTGGGAGATCACATATTCTGGGGGAGAGATGCTCTAGAGGTTTATAGTGTTGTGCACCTCGAAAATCCTGAAGCCTAGGATTCTGAAGTAGATCACAGTCGTTCGTTTGGGTGGACACATGGATCGAGGATCGTCATTCCTCGTCACTTCAGAGGTTTGGCACTCTGAGAGATTTGAGGAGCAGGGCAATGGGAACTGTTGAAGCCCAGAGGCCCGAAGCAACATAAGCCATGGATCTTGGCATCAAACATGAATCGTTGATCTGGGGTGTTGTTCGATTTACCAGCACTCTGGGAGACTTGAGGCGTGGTGCTTCGAAATACGTCAAAGCTCGAATGCCTGAAGCTCTCATGATCCATTGATCATTGGAGGGAGTTGGGATTGTTGATCCCCTCTGCATCAGTTCGATACTTCGTCGACTCGGTAATTCGGGAGAATAGAGGTGTTAACAGTTGAAAACGCTCAGAGCCCGGAGTAGCGACTGGATCTTGGTCGTCGGTTGGCTAGAATTTGTGGACCATCGTATTGGTAAGCCTCCGAGGAGTAGGTGGAGATAAGTGATAAAAACCATCTGAAGCTCGAAATCGTGAAGTGCGTGTGAGCCGTGGATTTCAATGGAAATTGTGGATGGTTGATCTAGTTGGGTTTGTTCAGGACTTCGCTCGTTCAGTTGTTCGGATGTTTTGGAAGGTGGTGAAGGTAGAACTTCTGAAGCCCAGAGCTCCGAAGCGTCGCGCTTAGCATCTGGTTTTGAGCCCTCGGTCACATGCAAGGTTTAGACTTGTAAAAACCTACACACATGGGGTATTAAAGGGACTACGTAATATTTTGGGGGCTTAGAAAGAACCCGAGAGCCAATTTGGCTCCTAGTTGTGAACGATCCTAGACTGGGAGGTCGCACGGGCCCCAGGTGAGGGTGGGGGTCTGCATTAGAGTCACTAACTCTCTCCATGTTGTCTTTCTCTAACATTATTTTATGTGTCTTCTCCTTTCACTTTGTCTTTCTTTTATAACTTTGAGTTGATGAAAAAATCTCCATAACCCTAATCTCTCAATGAGATTGACAATTGAGATTAAATCCCAATCGACGATGGAGATTATATCTAAATCACTAATGTAAATATTTTGTGTTTTATTAGACATTAATCAACTCAATATAAAAGTCTCTTCACTTTAATAATTAACTTTAATTAAAGTAAATTACAAAGGTATGAAAGGACTTTTGGATGACTTTACGCATCTGACACTAGACATGTGTAGAATTTTTTGTCAAAAACTAAAACATCAACACTCCCTCTTAGTGTGGAAGGGAATTCTTGAAGATCCACATGGAACTGGTTGTCCCTCCAATCCTGACACAATGTCTCACACATCATCCTCCATCATGGAATTCCTCTAAACATTTTGGTTTGTTGCTTACTGAACACTTGAAGACTCATAATCAATGATGCTACTCATTAGCACCATATAGTTCAGAAACTTCTTCGGAGGCCTTCTCTCCATGAATGTACTTCTAGGAGCCTCAACATACTCCTTAGAATACCTCAATGTCTACATGAACCATCAAGGTCTCCTGACAGAACTAGAAGGATTTGATCTCTACTCGTCCTCACCTGAAGGTTGAGTTCTTGCATTGGAAGCCGATAATGATCTAGACTCAACCTTCATAGATTCCTACTCCTCATCGTTTGTCATTGGTAGGGTCTCATGCAACTTCCTGCATGAAAATTCCTCCTTGAACTTCACATCTTGACTCACCACAGTCCTCCATTGTGATGGAATCAAAATCATGTAAGCCTATGGAGTCTCATTGTATCCCACAAACATACCCTTTGTCCTCTTCTCCTCAAGTTCATAGATGTAGACAGGATAACCAAATATGCGTAAATTCCCTACCTTTGGATTTATGATGCAGGAGCATCGCTATCACATCAAGAAAAGAAGACGTGGAAGCAGAGTCGACACTTCAACGCATTGAAAGAGCCAAAACTGACTCTTAACTAGCTTGGTAGTGGTGTAGAGATCTTTTTGAATCTCTCGTTAATTAATTAGTTGTATGTAAAGTCGAGCCACCATTTTGAATTGACAGATTATTGTAAATCCTTACACGACTGTAATATATTACAGGTGTATGATATTAGCCCGTATGAGTCATTAGGTTGCATTAATTAAGCTGAGTAGGTAACCACTAGAGTAGAAGGTGATAGAATTTAGATAGGAGGAATAAGAGCGAGGAAGCTCTCGGTCCTTAGATAAGTTTTCTAATTGTAATAACTGTAAGAGATACAGGTGTAATCATGTTTTTTCTGGAATGAATAGAACAAAGGAAGTTGATCTAATTGTACATTGTTGATATTGTTTACAATTTTACTCTTGTTATGAATTTTGTGGATGTATGATGTTCATGGTGAATGGATGAATTTATGAAGAATTGAATAAGCTTCAATTGTTTCTCTTCTATAAGTTATGCAAGGAGTGCATGTGAGAGAGTCGTGTTTGACTCGAAGCTCAGAAGAGATAGCGTGGAACTTTTGTATGTAGAGTGTTCATATTAAGCGCAAGGAGTGCGTCGGCGAAGTCTTTGACTTGAAGAAATAACTTGGGTTTTTCTCGCAAGAAAGTGCAGAGATCGGTTGCAAGGAGTGCGCAGGACCAGAAATCGACTAAGTGTCGAAGAAATCTTTCAGAAGAATAATTTGTGAATGTTGGGCAAGGTGAAGGGTGAAGGTCTATCCAAGAGGAGCCGAATTATTTCATACCATTGATTTAAGGAGAACATGTGTCAACAAATTGGGAGATATGGGTAAATTGCAATTGGGTTTCAATTGAGAATTGAGATTGTTGAAACCCAAAGACCTGAAGGAGATCTGAACCATCTAATCCAGAAGGATACGTGGCAATAGATTATGAACTCCGAAGAAATCACTTCAAAATTTTCATATTGAGACTTGAAACTCCCAAAGCCTGGAGAGTCGGAGGGACGAAATAAACGTCGACCATTGGATAGCCCGAAGTAAATTATAGACATCTGATTCATGAGGACATGCGGCAAGAATCCGTGCATTTTGGAGGAAAGCAAAGGTTGAAAGTCAAAACTCCCGAAGTCTGAATTAAAAAATAAATCACAGTCGTTGATTTAGAAGGGTTAAATCTGATCTGTAGATTTGAAAAGGATAGATCTGAGCCATCTGTTCAGAAGAACTGTCGAGATTGTGAGATCAACAGTTACAAAGGATTGTAGTGATGGAAAGTGATCACAATTTAAAAACTTGAGAGTGGGCCGAAATTGAATTTGTGGTATTGCAAGTTGGACGTGTGGCATTTGGTAGTGAATTGCGGGGAGAAAAGTGGATTGATCCCAAACCACTTTCGACCGCGCCCGCAATTGTGTGTGGACATAACCTGAGGTCATATGCGGGAAGGAGCTAACGGAGGAAGAGATAGCGCCTAAACACTAATTGCCCAGTATATGTGCACCAGAGGAGGATCTAGTGCCTAAACACTAATTGAAGATAGATCCAGAGAATGTGAGAGAAATCAAAGAATGGCCATCACGAAGAAGCATATTTGAGGTGAGAATGTTTCATGGATTGGCAAGTTTTTATAGAAAGTTTATCAGAAATTTTAGTGGTATATGTGCACCCATGCTAGATACTATGAAGAAGAAACATAAGTCTTTTAAGTAGACAGAGGAGGATGAGAAAAGCTTCAAGGTGTTGAAAAATAAGATAACAGAACAACCAATCTTGGTTTTACCCAATTTTGGAAAAACATTTCAGGTGAGGTGTGATGCAAGTGGAATACCATTGGAGCAGTTTTGAGTCAAGATAATAGGCTAGTTGCTTAGTTTACTGAAAAATTGAATGACACAAAGGATAAATATTCTACATATGACAAGGATTTTTATGCAGTGATTCAAGCTTTGAAGAAATAGAGACATTATTCAATTCCAAAAGAGTTTGTCTTGGATAGTGATAATCAAGCTTTGCAATTTATTACTAGGCAAGAGAAGTTGAATCAGGGGCATGCTAAGTGGGTAGAATTCATGCAGAATTTTACTTTTGCAGATGCTTTGAGCAGGAGAAGTTTGGTTGTACAGGAATTCCAAGTGAAGACCTTAGGGTTTGAGTACCTTAAGGAAATGTATTAGGAAGATTCGGATTTTAAGGAGGCTTATGAAGCTTATGAAAATACTTTGTTGAGGGATAACAACTGATGGGAAGAATATTTGATCCAGGATGGATTGTTTTTTAAAGGAAGTCAATTGTGCATACCAAGATGCTCAATGAGAGATACTTTATTGAAAGAGAAACATAGTGGAGGTTTAGTCGGGCATTTTGGTCATGACAAAACATTTGCACAACTGAGTAGCTTGTATTATTGGCCAGGTATGAGGGAATATGTGAAGAAATTTGAAGATAGGTATAATATTTGTCAACATGCAAAAGGAAAGAGACAAAACACTAGTTTGCATCAGCCATTGCCTATTCCAGAAAGGCCTTGGGACGCAATTAGTATGGATTTTGTATTGGGATTACCTAGAACCCAGAAGGGAAGTGATTCCATATTTGTTGTGGTCGATAGATTTTCTAAGATGGCACATTTCATACCATTCTAGAAGACAAATGATGCTACACACATAGCCAATGTGTTTTTCAGAGAAATTGTGAGATTACATGGATTGCCGAAAAGTATAGTTTCAGACAGGGACACTAAGTTTGTAGGACAATTTTGGAGGACTCTATGGAAGAGGCTGGGAACTAATTTATCTTTTAGTTCAGCATATCACCCTCAGACAGACAAACAGACTAAAGTGGTGAATAGGAGTCTGGGAAATTTGTTAAGGAGTTTAGTCACTGAACAAGGTCATCAGTGGGATCATATTCTGGCACAGGCACACTAGTACATATGACCAAATTTGTGACAGTTGTTCGTTGATATTGCCACACTTATCCGTCACAATTTCCATGAAAGTCAAGATTTTTTTCGTCGTAATAATTTTGTCGCTATATTCACGATCCAGGTGTGCGTGGAAACATCGACGAAATTAGCTATCCATGTGTCACCACCTTCAATATTGGTTAACCTTAAGCATCATCGCAATTACGATGAAATTCCGTCGCAATACCAACGAAGAAATGTGGCAATTACGATGAAACTTCGTCGCAATTGGGACGAAAATTTATGCCAAGCCAATAACTTGAGACGCAGTTGCTGAATGTGCGACGAAAGCTCGTCGCAACTTGCGACGAAACTACGTGGTAATATCGACGAGTGCTATATATCAAAACCATATTTACGACAGACTTGATGTATATGCGACGAAACTTTGTGGAAAATTGCGATGAAGTTTCGTCGCTATAGCGACGATTATGGTAAAAAAGTAAAAAAAAATCCGACAAAATTTTGTCGATATTGCGATGATGACTGTAGGTTTTAAAAAAAAAAAATTACATGAAATATGGTATTACCATATTACATTGTAATATGGTATTACCATATTACATTGTAATATGGTATACCATATTGTATGCCATATTACAATGTAATATGGTAATGACATATTACATTGTAATATGGCATTACTTTTACATTGTAATATTCTAATATTCTAATATATTGTCATATATATATCCCCTAGAAATAATCAAGGAGTTAACCAACCAAATATTGTAAGCATGTGTTATCATGAAGTTGGATTAGAAGTAAGGATACCAAGAATTGTAATGCATCAATATTAAATCTATTGAAAATTGAAATTTCATTTGAAATCAAAGCAAATTTCTTATGATACACAATGGTTGAACCTTTGATACAATGAAGGAGTTGGATAACATAACACTTGAAACTTTTGTTTCCTTGAGATCTTGAGAGATGATGAGGCTATGAATTTTCATGTTGAAAGTTTGTAATGAAGATAGTATCATGGAATCTTCGGGACCTTATAGTCCTTGCAACAAATCTATGGTTTGGAGAACACATGAAATTGTTCCAAGTTAGATGTTTTATGTTTGCAAGAAGTTAAAGTAGTTGGTTTAATTTTGTAAGTCACTCTTTGGCTAATATGGTCGATTATTTTATTTTTATCTAACCATGTTGAAGGTAGAGAGGAAACCACCTTGATCTCCTTGTATTTTTACCTAACCATTGGACATGCTATTGATCTAACACGCTGCTTGGTTTGGACGTCATTTCCTCTAAATGGACAAGACCTAGGACTAGTCAACATATATGCCTCAAATGATTCAAATGAGAGAGTGGGCATGTAGGA
>ML780074.1:202116-219735 GCA_009831015.1 Picea engelmannii | reverse complement strand
TTGAGTTTCAAGAGCAATTCCATATCTTTATCAATGAAAAGAGAGAGAGATTATAGCTACAATTGAAGGGAAAAGGATATGTGGATTCCATAAACCTATAATATTATGGAATCCACATACCCTTTTCCATAGAATATACCAACTAGATCCAAAAACCAAAGACATGAAATATGGTACACACATATTATATTATCAAGGAAAAAACAAGCTAAATGCAATTTGGACATTTGAAAAAAAAATTACAAGTTAAATGAGTACATTAATAAAAAAATAACATACTAACCTTGCAAGTTCAAAATCCGAGCTATGTAGATCAAGAATTGGATTTGTTCAACCGGTGGGTGACGGAAAAAATAGACAGCTCAAACAAAAGCCAAGAACAGTGTCGCAACTATAGCAATTGTGTCGCAAAGTCTCTTAAAGTCACGTATATATAGATAAAATAGTCAACTAGCCGTTCTCACCGACCAATGAGATAGGTAAACTTTTCGTCGCTATTGCCACGAAAGATCGTCACTATAGCGACGAAAATCCCGACTAGGTTAAATTAATATTTTCGTCGATATTGCGACAAACTTTCGTGGCAATATCCACAAAAATCCTACCCTGTTTAAAAAAATGATGAAACTAGTGGAAGCGTGGAAAATTTTCGTGGAATAATCCACC
Organism: Picea engelmannii; assembly: GCA_009831015.1. Taxonomy (NCBI): domain Eukaryota; kingdom Viridiplantae; phylum Streptophyta; class Pinopsida; order Pinales; family Pinaceae; genus Picea; species Picea engelmannii. Next base: position 219,069 of record ML780074.1, on the reverse strand, counting down.
CATATGTAGTAGTGGGAGAATTTGCATTTAACAATTCAGTTAATAAAAGCACTGGAAAAAGTCCATTTCAAATAGTATATAGAAGACAGCCAAGAGGGATTGCAGAATTGAGAGATTTGAAACAAGATTAATTCAAGAGCATTGGAGCAGAAGATTTTTCTACAGAAATGCAAATACTTCATGATCAAGTTAGGAGGCAAATACAGGATAGTAATCAAAGGTACATGGACAGAGTTGATCAGAAAAGAAGGGAAGTTCAATTTGAAGTGGCAGATGAAGTTTTAGCTCATTTGAGAAAGGAGAGGATTCCAAGAGGAACATATAATAAGTTGAAGATGAAGAAGATAGGACCATGCAAGATCCTTAGAAAATTTGCAACAAATGCTTATGAGATCGAGTTGCCGAACAATGTTGGGATATCACCGATATTCAATGTTTCTAATTTGTATCCTTATAACAGAGATGACATAGGAGAATTGAATGATCAGGAAGAGATTCAATGGGAAGAACATATGCCCACGATAGAAAAACCTCAGGTGGAGAAAATATTAGAACAAAGACTTGGAAGGAAAACTAGAAGAAAGATGCATCCCTAATATTTGGTAAAGTGGAAGGATCACCTTGTGGAAGATTCAAGTTGGGTAACTGAACCTGATATTTTAAAGCATGGTAAAACAGTGCGAGAGCTCATGGACATGAGTCGATGAATATTTTGGGCAGAGGAGTATGATGCAAGAACATCGCTATCACATCAAGAAAAGAAGACGTGGAAGCAGAGTTGACACTTCAACACATTGAAAGAGCCAAAACCGACTCTTAACCAGCTTGGTAGTGGTGTAGAGATCTTTTTGAATCTCTCGTTAATTAATTAGTTGTATCTAAATTCAGGTCATTGTTTTGAATTGATGGATTATTGCAAATCCTTACATGACTGTAATATATTACAGATGTAGGATATTAGCCTATATGAGTCATTAGGTTGCACTAATTAAGCTGAGTAGGTAACCGCTGGAATAGAAGGTGATAGAATTTAGATAGGAGGAAGAAGAGCTAGGAAGCTCTGGGTCCTTAGATAAGTTTTCTAATTGTAATGGCTGTAAGAGATAGAGGTGTAATCATGTTTTTTATGGAATGAATATAATAGAGGAAGTTGATCCAATTGTATAGTGTTGATATTGTTTACAAGTTTACTGTTGTTACGAATTTTGTGAATGTATGATGTTCATGGTGAATGGATGAATTTATGAAGAATTGAATAAGTTTCAATTGTTTCTCCTCTGTAAGTTATACAAGGAGTGCATATTGAACACAAGGAGTGTGTGTGAGAGAGTCTTGTTCGACTCAAAGCTCAGAAGAGATAGCATGGAACTTTTGTACATAGAGTGTGCATATTAAGCACAAGGAGTGCGTAGGCAAAGTCTTTGACTTGGAGAAATAACTCGTTTTTTTCTCGCAATAAAGTGTAGAGGTCGGTTGCAAGGAGTGCACAGGACCATAAATCGACTTAGTGTCAAAGAAATATTTCAGAAGAAGAATTTTTGAAGGTTGGTCAAGGTGAAGGGTGAAGATCTATCCAAGAGGAGCCGAATTATTTCAGACCATTGATTTAAGGAAAACATGTGTCAACAGATTGGGAGCTCTGGGTAAATTGCAATTGGGTTTCAATTGAGAATTGAGATTGCTGAAACATGAAGACCTGAAGGAGATCTGAACCATCTAATCCAGAAGGAAATGTGGCGATAGATTATGAACTCCGAAGAAATCACTTTGAGATTTTCAGATTGAGACTTGAAACTCCTGAAGCCCGGAGAGCCGGAGGGCCAAAATAAATGTCGATCGTTGGATAGTCTAAAGTAAATTATAGTCATCTAATTCAGGAGGACACGCGGCAAGAATATGTTATTTTTGGAGGAAATCAAAGGTTGAAAGTCGAAACTCCCAAAGTCTGAATCACGAAATAAATCACAATCGTTGATTTAGAATGGTTAAATCTGATCCGTAGATTTGAAAAGGATAGATCTGAGCCATCTGTTCAGAAGCACCATCGAGATTGTAAGATCGACGATTACGAAGTATTGCAAGGAAGGAAAGTGCTCGGAATTTAAAAACTTGAGAGTGGGCCGCAATAGAAACCGTAGTATTGCAAGTTGTACGCGTGGCATTTGGTAATGAATTGCGGGGAGAAAAGTGGTTTGATCCCAAACCACTTTCGAACGCACCCACAATTGTGTGTGGACATAACCCAAGGTCATATGTGGGAAGGAGCTAACGAAGGAGGAGATAGCACCTGAACACTAATATCTCGGTAGTGCGAAGGGAGAGGTCGCGAGTGTCATAAAACTTGCACCGAAAGACTGAAGAGACCTATGGTTATTTACAAGCGAGACCATTAAGGTTTAAGAGAGATAATTCAACTACGAGAATTGAAGATCCTTGACTAGGAGGTCACGCAATCCAAGGAGAAGGGGGGTTGGCATCAAGTAGTATCAGAGCCTGAAAAAGTTCGAAATTGTATTCTGTTTATTAGAAATAATTGAAATAATGCCGCCAAGGATTCGTGTAGATCCACCTATGGAAAATCGTGTTGTGGGAAGAGAAATGAGAGAGCTTCACGCAAGGTTTGAAGTGATGGAAGAAATTCAAATAAGAACACCTGTTGTTGAAGACGTTAGTGATGTAGAAAGCGAAGAAGTAGAAGTTGAAGATGTTGGATTACTGAGAGGGGGCGTGAATCAGTAATAGCGTAATTATAATCCTTTTTCTTCAAATGTTATATCAATGTAGAATTAGTATCCAATAATGAGCAGTAATAAATAAACAATCACACACATACACAGTACACCAGTTGTTAGCGCTCAAATTTTACTCAAAATTTGAGAGCACCTTTTTGTGCTAAAATTGCCAAATTACTTCAGTCATTTGCCTAAGTCATAATTTCCGAAATCCTCATCAAGTCTTTATGAGTTTTTCAACTTTTGCCCCGAATTTCTATGTTCCTTACTTTTAAACCTGCATGGAAAAAAACTACTTTTCATTAGTTTTCCTAAACTTTTCTTTTAGGTTTTGATTTTCCCAAATAAAAAATTATAAATTTTTTATAAAAAAAGTTTAGTTGCATTTTTACCAAAAAATTGGTGTGTGTGTGCACTAATGAATTTTGTATTTACTAAACACCCTAACTATCAGTCTATAGACACATAGCACACATTATACCAAAGTCTACCAATCTATATGAAGTTATGAACCAACACATAAATTACCAAAGCCCAGCTCAAGCGCCAACCTATGATTCTCCATCTCTCATTGAATTCTTATGTTATCCTTGACGTATATAAAGATAAGGATCTCTAATTTACTGAGAGATGTGGGATATGTCCCCTGAGCCATTTTTAAAATAATGAAATATACAGGCTTCCAAGTGCCATGTAAATGAACAGGTGTTAATTTCTGATCTTAGCTCGATGCGCAGGTTCCCTAAGAATGAAGAAAGCTTGGTTTTTGAGCATTGGACAGGTGATAGCATCCGCCAAGTCTTTTCAAAGTTCTAGATGTGCATATAGAGGTGAAGGACACATGCAATAAACTGATTGGTGATATGCTATCGATTCTTGACAAGTGATCCAGAGTGACCTTTTCGTTCAACATTGCAAAAAGGAGACTGGAGCTTTGGCTCTTTTCAATATGTTAAGAAATATCTTTTCAAGGGTTCCATTGTCGGATTTAGTTCAGGGTTTGTCAAAAGGGGAATGTTCCAGATCCTCCTTTCACTGCATTTTCATATGCAACTTATTATCAAAGCTCGCCTGCCTCTCAGCACTGGACTGGTTGTTGGTTTTCACAATAGAAATGAGTTTGTTCTCATCACCATCTGCAAAGCCTATCACTCGAAAAGAATGGTGTCAAGTTGGGTTTCATATCAGGATTTGTAAAGGATGGAAAATAGAGATTCTACTAATTCAAGTCGTGGGAGGATGATGGCGCCCTCCTCTCTATGAATTCTGTCTATGCAAATAAAGAAAGGGGCATCCAAATTTCAAACGACTATTCATTTGTCTGGTTGGGATTCATCGATAAATCTACACTCACGAAAAAAAAGCAAATCAATTATCCATAGATTGAGAGCATCTTATTTCTTAGAGCTGTATTATTTCAGGTAGAAGAAATTTGTAATTTTGAATCTGTGATAGGGTCTATGGGAGAAGTGGAAGTGATCAGAAGAAATACAACACTAAGTTGTATGGGAAATTTAGGCAACTAAGAGTTAAATTGATGCAACAAATACCCCATCCTGAAGCACACCCAGACTTGGAAATCTTAGCGGAGATAGCCATCAACCTTGTTGATAATCCAGAGCAATAAGAAAGATAGAAGGAAATGCATTTTTGCAATTTTGAAAGCTAAATTGAAAATGGAGCTTTCGGTAGCTTAGACGAGATTTTACAACTATTCTTATCCACCAAAAGCAGATCTTTCAGTGGCTTACAAGTTAGAATTTTGGCTCTTTAGCCACCAAAAGCACTGAACAAGGCAGATAAACATACTTTTGTACAGATTTGACTTCTTTTTATCCAAACACCACGAGGATGGTTTCTATTGTTAAATAATAATTAAATGGATTTGTTTTAGTGTTCTATTCTAGTCTTTTGAGATAGATGTTGAGGCAAGAAGATAAAGGAGTTTTCCTATTTTTTGGTCAAAGATATTATAAGCGGTTAAAAGGAGATTTCCAGGATGAGACCATTAGCTTCCACATGTCAATTGAAGTTTATAGAAGGCATAGTCATCATCCAGCATACAGAAGAAGATTTCAAAGACTTAGTATCTGATATGGTTTGAATTCCTTTATATAGGATATGTTTCTATTATTTTGGGATTAGTTTTATTTTATGTTATCTCTAGTATTCTTGATCCTTCTTCATAGGATCTCATTTGTATATTGTAAAGGCTATCAAGTCAATCAAGGATGAAAGGCCAAGTGGTTCGACTTTGGAGACTCTTTCAGACTTTGTACTCAAGATTCTCATTTTCATATTAAGTAATACAAACTTCTTTTGCCATTACTTGTTCAGATTCCCATCTTCTTATCTAGTCTGTACTTGCACTTGAATGTTATATTCATGTTATTCACATTTTTCTAATGCCTGATAGTTGTCATCCTTTATTTGCATTGATGACTTGGAATTGCAAGTATTATTTACTTATTGTAATCTACCATTCATATATGTTTATTGTATGATTCTACTGGTATAGTAAGGATTCTCCACACATCCACTTATTTACAAACTCTTTGAACATTAGTAGTTGAAAGCCTTGTCAATATAAGTGTGTTTATGCATGTCTTGAGTGAGTGAGGTTTGATTTAGTTATCCGACTTGATCCATTTGAGTGAATCATTGAGATAGTCGTTAAGTTACCAGGCATCTCTGAGATATAACCTAGGAGAGTTTCCTGGAGTGATAACAAATTGGCGTCGTTGTCGGGGAGAGGAGATTGAAGCTCAACTTCCTTGGGACACGACATAGATCCAGCTTTGATGATAGACAAATCCTGGACATTTTCTTGGTTGTAATCATCTATCTGGCAACTCCATGAAGAACGGATTCAGTGGCGACTCCATTACTCTAAGATCTGTTGGGGACTCCACTGGTATGAAATGAACCAGATCTTAGCGAAGAGGTATGCATTTTGCGATTTCTCAAGTATTTCTAGTTACCCTAATGCAGTTCTTAGTAGAGATGAATGGGAACGTAGTATTCCTAGATTTTGAGGAGAAGAGTGGGAAGTACCAGCTGAACACTTGCTGGATTTTCATGACTTTATTCATCGGCCTGAAATTGTACATGAGGATGTTCAAATTAAGCTTTTCAGTTTTTCATTGGAGGGGATTTCTCGTGATTGGTACTGGTCTCTTCTTCTTTCAAGTGTCAGCTCTTTGGTAGATTTTCATGCTTCTTTTCATGTGTTTTGTAAAGACCAATTTCCAGATGACTTTCTTTATCCCGAGTGTTGTCATGAATTCCATATTTTTAATAAAGATCCAAACATTAATGAAGACTTTGCTACTGTAGAGAATACCCTTCATTATGAGCCAGGGATTGTCAATCCACATTAAGATAACCATAGTGATGTTTTTGACATTGTATTAGATTCATCTATTAAAGACAGTTATCATAAAGAACAAATTATTCCTTTTGAAAATCCAAAAGACCATGAACAGATTTTTATATCAGCATGTAACAATTTTGGATCTGCAACAAATACTAAGGATAGCCTTCAATTTTCAGATTGGCAAACAAAGGGAAATCACAACAGATATCAGGAAAAAGATGATGAGCATATTTTTTCAGCATGTGACAGTTCTAAATCTGCAGCAAAGGTTGATCTATCTACATTCAACACTGAAATCAGTGAAAGCAGCCAGCACCACCAACAACAACAACAACATTTCAGCTCTCAGTTACAACAGCAAGAATACTATCTTTCTCCTTATGAACATGTTGTTTCAAATTATGATGAAGAACAAGGTGACATTTTTCCAAATCTTTTTCAAGATCCTATTGCTGATAATTCTATGCATGAATCTTCATTCCCGACATTAGAATTGGATCACAATGTTCCCATTTTTGACAAATATAGTGACGAAGAAGAATATTTTAAGTTTTATAGAGGCTTGTTGTCTACTAGAATTTCATCTAGTTCTACCTTTCAGCAGAGAGATAATAAAAAATGTGTGCATGTTGTGGTTGAGGTTAGTTATGAATATGTTGATCAAATTTGCAGTGAAGATCAAAATTCCAGTGATATATCTTGCAAAAATATCATTATTGGAGAGGATGATCAGAATTTTTAATGATACATATTCTCAGACTCATCTTTCATTTGATCGTTATCAAGACAATGATGTAGAAGATCAAGAACATACTTTTTCTTTTCTTTCAAAAACTATCATCTGTGATAAGCCAGCATATCATCATAATGAATTCAAATTACAGAGATATGGTGAAGGGGACCAGAAAGGTTCAGATCAACATTTGAGCTTGCATTTTCATCCGATAGAGGAAGAACAGTTCACATGTAGCATTAACATCAATGAAGGAAAAGAGCAGCAATGTTTCTTTCAGTTGGAACAACAGCATAAAGAGGTATTCCTTTGTGGTTTTAATGACCCTATTGCAAACTATTTGGAATCTATGAGTAGCATATATGTTAAATTATTTTTGTCATATGAAAGTGGGCTTTATCATCTGTTCAAACCATTTTTCTGTTGGCTATGCATTCCATTATTTTTCAGGTCAAGATCAAGAACAGGTTCAGTAAATCAGTCTCTGATATGGCTTCATTGGAAGCATGAGTTTACTTGATTAAGCATCAGTACAATGGTTAGAGTAGGAGTAGATAGGAGAATAAGATCTTCATCTGAGCAGGTAGACTCTTTCAGTTATTTTTTGTTAAATAAGCAGAGAAGACTACAGGCAGGCTACATGCAGGTCACAGGTTTGAAGAGATCAATTGTAAAGGCCAGATGACTCCATGCCAAATGGTAAAGGCCATATGACTCCATGCAAAATGGTAAAGGCGACTGAAACTACTAGGTTCTTGGAGCCTCGCAGGGAGGTCTCCATCCCAGTTGGAGCCAGATGTTAGCACTCAAATTTTACTCAAAATTTGAGAGCACCTTTTTGTGCTAAAATTGCCAAATTACTTCAGTCATTTGCCTAAGTCATAACTTCTGAAATCCTCATCGAGTCTTTATGAGTTTTTCAATTTTTGCCCCAAATTTATATGATCCTTACTTTTAAACCTACATGGAAAGAAACTACTTTTCATTAGTTTTCCTAAACTTTTCTTTTAGGTTTTCATTTTCCCAAATAAAAAATTATAATTTTTTTATTAAAAAAGTTTAGTTTCCTTTTTACCAAAAAACTGGTGTGTGTGTGCACTAGTGAATTTTGTATTTACTAAACACCCTAACTATCATTCTATAGACACATACCACGCATTATACCAAGGTCTACCAATCTATATGAAGTTATGAACCAACACATAAATTACCAAAGCCCAGCTCAAGCGCCAACCTGTGATTCTCCATCTCTCATTGAATTCTTATTTTATCCTTGACGTATATAAAGATAAGGATCTCTAATTTACCGAGAGATGTGGGATATGTCCCCTGAGCCATTTTTAAAATAATGAAATATACAGGCTGCCAGGTGCCATGTAAATGAACAGGTGTTAATTTCTGATCTTAGCTCGATGCGCAGGTGCCCTAAGAATGAAGAAAGCTCAGTTTTTTAGAATTGGACAGGTGATAGCATCCGCCAAGTGTTTTCAAACTTCTAGATGTGCGTATAGAGGTGAAGGGCACATGCAATAAATTGATCAGTGATATGTTGTCGATTCTTGACAAGTGATCCAGAGCGACCTTTTCGTTAAGAATTGCAAAAACGAGACTGGAGCTTTGGCTCTTTTCAATATGTTAACAAATATATTTTCAAGGGTTCCATTGTCGGATTCGGTTCATGGTTTGTCAAAAGGGGAATGTTCCAGATCCTCCTTTAATTGCATTTTCATATGCAGCTTATTATCAAGGCTCGTCTATCTCTCAGCACTGGACTGGTTGTTGGTTTTCACAATAGAAACGAGTTTGTTCTCATCACCATCTGCAAAGCTTGTCGCTCGAAAAGCATTGTGTCAAGATGGGTTTCATCTCAGGATTTGTAAAGGATGCAAAATAGAGATTCTACTAATTCAAGTCGTGGGAGGATGATGGCACGCTCCTCTGTATGAATTTTGTCTACACAAATAAAGAAAGGGGCATCCAAATGTCAAATGAATATTCAGTTGTCTGGTTGGGATTCATCGATAAAGCTACACTCACAAACAAAAAGAAAATCAATTATCCATAGATTGAGAGCATCTTATTTCTTAGAGTTGTATTATTTCATGCAGAAGAAATTCATTATTTTGAATCTATGATAGGGTCTATGGGAGAAGTGGAAGCGATCAGGAGAAAGACAACACTAAGTTGTATGAGAAAGTTAGGCAACTGAGAGTTAAATTGATGCAACAAAGACGCCAGCCTGAAGCACACCCAGACTTGGAAATCTTAGCGGAGACAGCCATCAACCTTGTTGATAATCCAGAGCAGTAAGAAAGATAGAAGGAAATGCATTTTTGCAATTTCAAAAGCTAAATTGAAAATGGAGCTTTCGGTAGCTTAGGCCTGATTTTACAGCTATTCTTAGCCACTGAAAGAAGAGCTTTCGGTGGCTTACAGGTTAGAATTTGGCTCTTTAGCCACCGAAAGAACTGAACAGGGCAGAGAAGCATATTTTTTCACAGATCTGACTTTTGTTGATCCAAACACCACGAGGATGGTTTCTAATGTTAAATAATAATTAAAGGGATCTGTTTTAGTGTTCTATTCCAGTCTTTTGAGACAGATGTTGACGCAAGCAAATAAAGGAGTTTTCCTATTTTTTTGGTCAAAGATATTATAAGCGATTAAAAGGAGATTTCCAAGATGAGACAATTAGCTTCCAGATGTCAATTGAAGTTTCTAGAAGGCATAGTCATCATCCAGCATATAGAAGAAGTTGTCAAAGACTTAGTATCTGATATGGTTTGAATTCCTTTTTATAGGAGTTGTTCCTATTATTTTGGGATTAGTTTTATATTATGCTATCTTTAGTATTCTCGATCCTTATTCATAGGATCTCATTTGTATATTGTAAAGGATATAAAGTCAATCAGGGATGAAAGGCCAAGTGGTTCGACTTTGGAGACTCTTTCAGACTTTGTACTCAAGCTTCTCATTTTCATATTAAGTAATACAAGCTTCTTTTGCGATTACTTCTTCAGATTCCCATCTTCTTATCTAGTATGTACTTGCACTTGAATGTTATATTCATGTTATTCACGTTTGTCTAATGCCTGATAGTTGTCATCATGTCTTTGCATTGATGAGTTAGAATTGCAAGTATTATTTACTTATTTTAATCGACCATTCATATATGTTTATTGTATGATTTTGCTGGTATAGTAAGGATTCTCCACACATACACTTATTTAGAAACTCTATGAACAGTAGTAGTTGAAATCCTTGTCAATCTAAGTGTGTTTATGCATGTCTTGAGTGAGTGAGGTTTGATTTAGTCATCTGACTTGATCCATTTGAGTGAATCATTGAGATATCAGTTAAGTTACTAGGCATCTCTGAGATACAACCTAGTAGAGTTTCTTGGAGTGATAACACCAGTGTTTTACGTGGAAAACCAAATCGGGAGAAAACCACAGATTGCTTTTTCTTATATGTCTTGAAGAATTACATTCATTGGAAGCACCAACTTCCTTTGTTTTCCAGCTGCAACTGGAAGGAAGCTCCAACCCCCTAGTTTTTCAGGCTACAACCTGAGGGAAGCTCCAACTCCCCAATTCTCTGGATACAACCAGAAGGAGGATACATCCCCCTATGTTCTCCGGCTACAACCGGAAGGTGGCTACAACCACTTGTCCTTGCCCCGTCCTACCACCCTGAAGTAGAAGTAGAATGATGGAACCACTGTCACACTATCACTGTGAGATATACCACTGTAAACATGTACCAATAAATTTGAACCATGCATCAACCATGCATCAACCTGTAATCAACATGTACCATAACAAGTGCATTAACCATGCACCAACTTGTACCAAACAACCTGTAATCAACCTGTACCATAAACAAGTGCATCCAAGCATGAAACAAGTATGTGCCAATCATGTGTCAACTACTCATCAACTATGAATCATCAATATGTACCAACATCATTAACTATACACCTCATGTATGTGCCAACTCGTCAACTACTTGTTTCAACCATGTACTCAACATGTACCTCAACCAAAAGCCCTCATCAATTTCATCATCCAAATATGATTTGTAGCTCTGTGATAGACCTAGTGTATATGATCACATTCCTGCAAACCTTCCTTAAATTTAACAACAAGAGACTAGCATTTTCATCAAACTTTTCTTTAGTCTCACATGCCTAGTTTTGGATTAGTCAACAACCCTAACTTGAAGTAATCATAACTTTGAACCTGCAATGTATAAAAATATAAAACTGATACACAATGTTCTTCGGTGTGTTTTATGCAATTCCCACAGGTTTCACTACTTGGAACCTCTCAGAAAAGGAGTTATAGCAAAAATGGCATACCTTGTTGAATTCTGGCTTATTCTAAAGAGCGACCTTTTAGAGCGTGACCTGCACGGAATATTCATTTAATTGATCTGAAACTGTTACACAACATACTAAAGAATGTACCCTAACATTTTGTCTCACTGAATTTGAATCTGTTATGAAGAAGTTATGACGTTTTTACCCGAAACACATGTTTTTTACTAGTTTCAGGACTAGCCACAAACCCTATTTTCCACGGAGTGTAACTCCCAAAATACAATGACCCACAAGCTGATTTTTTTACCATAGATACATGGATATGTTTTCTCAATGGAATATAAATTTCACGGTCTGAATCATTATAGAAAAGAAGTTATAGAGAAAATGGTGAGATGACCTGTAAATAACATACCTTAGAAAGCACCATCAAAAGAATTTATCTTTCCTTGCATTTCGGCCTTCTTTTCTTCACCTTCTTTCAGACTTTTGGCTTAGATATCCTTGGTTACCTCATTCACCTATATATATTCAATATGCTCAAGTGTGATTAAAATGAGAGAGCCTAGCCTCTTATTTATACTCTCCAAGTAGCTTCCTTAAAAATATCTTCTAGGTCACTTGGCCCACTTTCCTTATTTTAGGGTTAAGCCACTTCTAATTTCTCCATTAAATTTATTATTGAAATAATTTGTTTTGTATTCACTTTGAATTATAATACACTCATCACTTAACTATCATTCATCTCATTATTCCACAATTAAGCATGGGTTCTCTTACTCCGCAAAGCATCTTCCCATGAGGGCTTTCACCATAAGGAGACCACTTTGGAATTCATCCATATTTACTTCTTATCAACCATGTAAAAACAATAATGATTCATATTTACATCAAACAATCTTGGGTCCATTAACCAAACCTTTGTGCTATGGGGCTTTCTTCAAGGGTTGACATCAATGACAACCAACCTTAATCAACAGAAGAAGCTACAGGGGAAGATGCGGCTGAAGAACGCTTATTGAAAGTTGTTGTGAAGTTGGGAGCTAGAGAAAATATGGACGTCCCAATGTATGAAGGTAATTTGGATGTTGAAGAGCTATTGGACTAGATAAGGTCCATGGATAAGTATTTCGACTATGAAGATGTCGATGAAGGAAGGAAGGTGAGACATGTTGTCAACGGATTAAAAGGACATGCAGCACTGTGGTGGGATGAACTGTAGACAGAGAGAAGGAGCAAAGGTAAATAAAAGATAAAGAATTGGGATAGAATGGTAGCCAAACTGAAGGCTAAATTCATACCTAAGGATTACCAGATAAACATGTTCAGAAAGTTGCAGAACCTGAGACAGAGAGGTATGATAGTGAAAGAGTACACCGAAGAATTTTATAGACTGAATATTAGGACTGGACAAAGAGAGAGGGATGATGAAAAAGTTTCTAGGTATATAAATGGCTTGAGATATGAAATTCAGGATGAGATCAGCATGATGACTGTGAGAACAGTGGAAGATGCTTATCATATTTCATTGAAGGCAGAAGAAATGTTGGCCAGGAACCAGAGTCATCGAAGAAGAAGCAGAGGCTCAAATAGAGGTAAGGGAATTGTCTATGATAAGGAACCGAAAACCAAGGATGAGATTGAGAAATCATATAGTCACTTTTAAAGAGGAGGAAGTTCCCGAAGAAGACCGTTTGGTGGGATAAATTCTTCTCCTCGAGGAAGAGGAAGAGGTAGAGGAGGTGGAGTTAAATGTTATGCATGTCGAAAGACAGGACACATGTCTTGGGAATGCCCCGAGAAGAAGAAAGGAGGAGGATAAGTACACATTTCTGAGGCCCAGAAGGAAGTGGAAGCAGAGGCAGCAAAAGGAGGACATAACCTTATGATGAGGAAAGTTCTTCTAAAGCCAGAGAAAGAAATAGAAGATTCAGTTCAGCGAACGAAGTTGTTCAGGACTGCCTGTAAAACAAAGGACAAAGTTTACAAGATGATTATAGACAGTGGGAGCACTGATAATTTAGTATCTACAGAAATGGTGGAGAAACTGGAGTTGGAGACAACTACACACCGAAGTCCATATAAAGTTTCGTGGTTGCAGAAAGTACATCAAGTAATGGTAAGTCAACAATGCGAAGTTGAATTTAAAATAGGAGGCTATAAAGATGAGATTTTGTGTGATGTAATTGCCATGGATGTTTGTCATATTTTGTTGGGGAGACCATGGTAGTTTGATAGGAATGTCATTCATGATGGGAGGAATAATACTTATACTTTGGAAAAAAATGGTAGAACCCACATGTTACTGCCAATAGAAGAGAAGAAATAAAAGGAAGAAGTCAGCACAAGAATACTTCTCATCAATGGGAAGGAACTCTTGAAGGAGATCAAGAAAGATCAAGAAATGCAATTTGTTGTAGTGAGGAAGCCGAGAGTTATCCTTACCAATACTTCTATGAATGATTTACCTGAAGAAATCCAAGAATTGTTAGAGAATTTTGCTGACATAGTAGTGGATGAGTTTCCTCACTCAATACCACCCATTAGGAGTATTAGCCACCATATTGACTTGATCCCAGGAGCCAGTTTACCAAATAATGCAATGTATAGGATGACACCTAGAGATAATGAAGAAGTTAAGAATCAAGTTCAGGAGTTGTTGGATAAAGGTTTAGTCAGGGAAATTCTAAGCCCATGTGCAGTGCCAACTGTATTGAGTCCAAATAAGGATGGGGGATGGAGAATGTATACAGATTCTAGAGCCATCAACAAGATTACCATCAGGTATAGATTTCCTTTACCCAGGATGGATGATTTGATGGATTGTTTGAGTGAAGCAAGCTATTTTTCAAAAATAGACTTGAAGAGTGGATATCATCAGATAAGAATGAGAGAGGGAGATGAATGGAAGACAACATTCAAGACAAATGAAGGTTTGTTTGAATGGATAGTCATGCCATTTGGATTGACAAATGCTCCAAGCACATATATGAGGTTTATGAATGAAGTATTGAAGGACTTCATAGGTAAATTTGTCATTGTATATCTGGATGATATATTAGTTTTCAACAAAACAGAGGAAGAACATTTAAAGCACTTGACATTAGTGATGAGGAGATTGTAGTAAGAAAAGTTGTTAATAAACTTGAATAAAATTTATTTTATGAAGACATAACTCATATATTTGGGTTTTGTGATCTTTTCAAATTAATTGAAGATTGATCCAGAGAAGGTGAGAGCAATCAAAGAATGGCCATCACCAAGAAGCATATTTGAGGTGAGAATTTTTCATGGATTGGCAAGTTTTTATAGAAAGTTTATCAGAAATTTTAGTGGTATATGTGCACCCATGATGGATACTGTCAAGAAGAAACATAAGTATTTTAATTGGACAGAGGAGGCTGAGAAAATCTTCAAGGTGTTGAAAAAGAAGATAATAGAACAACCAATCTTGGTTTTACCCGATTTTTGAAATGTTGGCATATTTACAGACAGAATGCAAAATATGCTTGTTTGTCATTGATGGAAAGATCAGCATGACAAGAGTATACTTATTTTCCAATGATAGCAAGATCAGTAGCACAGCGATGATGGCATGGTGAGAATAGAAGTGTAAGCTCAAGAGGAGGAGCAACAGTGATCGTTGGATCACCCATCCCGAATTCTCGATGGTCATCAGATGTGAATTCAGAAAGGAGGAGCGTGCAGAAGAGGAGAAAAAATCTCAGACGTTGGATCTGAGTGCCAAGGACCAATAACCGTCAGATCCTGTATAACTGCGAAGAGGATAAGGCTGAGCCATCCTCCAACTCCGCGAAATACAAAGTCACGAAATGATCTGGACCTTCGATCCAAGAAGGACACATGGCAAGAGATCAGCATTTCGCTGACTGAAGGGTCAAAGGAAGGAGGTTCTCTAACCTCCAAAGTCACGAAACGTGAAATCGTGACATGATCTGAGTCGTTGGATCGAGGAGAGATCTGGATCGTTGATTTTCCAGGGATACAAGACATGAAGTTGCGCAACGTGAAATCGTGATTTGATCATAGTCGTCGATAAAAGGGAGAGCATGGACCGTTGATCTGGCACGACGAAGAACGAAGTCCAAGTTTTCAAAGAAGAGATCTGGACCGTTAAATATCCGAGGATCGTGGGTTGTCGATCTGGATTATTTTGGAGTTTCACAAGTTGGGAGTCTCAAGGCAACTCATATCAGAAATTCACGATACACGAACTCACGAAACAATCCTGGTCGTTGGAGCTAGAGGACATGTGGCGAGCGATTGGCATTTCATTGACTTTCACATTGGAGGAGTCAAAGGAATGTGAAACAAGAACTCACAATGAGATCTGAGCCGTCAGATCGAAGAAAAGTTCTGGACCATTGATCTGACAAGAAAAGCGCTTGAATGTTTGGCTCGTGGTCATAGCCAAGGTCACAATGTCGAAGGATGAAGGGAGGAGCTAGCATGCTTCTAAGCTCCATTTCGGAGATCACGACTTGGGAGAGTCGAGACACCTCATACCAAGATCCCTAAAGTCGCGAGTCACGAAGTGCCTTCTAGATAAGCGCTTAGTCACAACTGGTGGTCATATGAGAGGAAGGAGCTAGCCCAGCTAAGCTCCATTTCGGAGATCATGAAATGGGAGAGTCGAGATGTCTCATCACAATATTTCCGAAACGCGAAATCGTGAAATCACTTTCTGTTTAGCGTTCAGTCATAGCCAGTGGGCATATAGGATAAACACAAGTCTCGGTGGGTGTAATCCAACGGTGTTGATTAATCGGGAATTTGATCAAAGGGCTACTGTTTCACCTCATGGTTAATTGTTCAGTTACGATTCAATTAGTAGAACGGAATCATAGTTCTTGGACATTTGGTGATTTAGTTGCTGAGGCATTTCCTTGGAGATTCGAGGTGTAACTGAATGGGTGGGAGAGCATAAATGAGATATGCAATGACTGTGTGAGGTTGGATATTCCAATGAAAAAATGAGTTGAACTGTAAGAAAGGTAAAATTACAGTATGCACAGTGTGAGATCAAACTCAGAGATGAGAAATAGAAGCTGAACAGAACAGAAAAGGTGAAGAGAGCAGAATGAACACATACCAAAGAGGATGAGAGGAACAGAGAAAGAACAGATAGAAAGAGATAGCAAGTCAAGCCAAGTATGAACAGAGAAAAAGAATAATGAAGCAAAGAAGATTTGCAGAACATAGAAGAAAGGGTAAGAATTGATATATCTGTATTGTTGGTTATTCAATCATGTATTTATAACTAGGGAGGTAGGGTGGTGCTAGGGAGGACCGTAGTCCCTTGTTATTCAAGTTGGTTCTTGAACACTGGAAGTTGAAGCTTTCATCTAATTATGGCTAGAAAACAGGGTGGCAGGGTGGTGCTTGGGAAAACACAAAGTTTTATGTATGCAAGTTGGTGCTTGTATAAGTGGAAGTAGGTGCTTCCATCCAGTTGGTGTTGGAACACTCAGGGAGTTGGTGCTTCCTTCTAGTGGGTGCTAGAGAAATCAGAGAGTTGGTGCGCTCAGCAAGTTGCAGCTTGTAAAACAGAGGTGGTATCCTCATTTTGAGTTGGTGCTCAAAGATAGATGATGTATAGAACATAAAATATTGCCTATCATTCGAAGAAGAAGAGGTTTTCTCCCTTTATGGGTTTCCTCATGAAAATTTGTCTCTATGTATATCTTGTGTGTGATTGATGTTCATTATTTATGTTGTTCATATCTTGTATAATATTGATGGTCACTTGGAAGAGATTAAAAATTGTTTG
>ML780074.1:135684-162240 GCA_009831015.1 Picea engelmannii | reverse complement strand
TTCAAAAATAGACTTGAAGAGTGGATATCATCAAATAAGAATGAGAGAGGGAGATGAATGGAAGACAACATTCAAGACAAATGAAGGTTTGTTTGAATGGCTAGTCATGCCATTTGGATTGACAAATGCTCCAAGCACATTTATGAGGTTGATGAATGAAGTATTGAAAGACTTCATAGGTAAATTTGTCATTGTATATCTAGATGATATATTAGTTTTTAGCAAAACAGAGGAAGAACATTTAAAGCACTTGACATTAGTGATGAGGAGATTGCAGCAAGAAAAGTTTTTAATAAACTTGAAGAAAAGTTCTTTTATGAAAACAGAACTCATATATTTGGGTTTCGTGATCTCTTCAAATGAATTGAAGATAGATCTAGAGAAGGTGAGAGCAATCAAATAATGGCCATCACCAAGAAGCGTATTTGAGGTGAGAAGTTTTCATGGATTGTCAAGTTTTTATAGAAAGTTTATGAGAAATTTTAGTGGTATATGTGCACCCATGATGGATATTGTGAAGAAGAAACATAAGTATTTTAATTGGACAGAGGAGGCTAAGAAAAGATTCAAGGTGTTGAAAAAGAAGATAACAGAACAACCAAGCTCGGTTTTACCCGATTTTGGAAAAACATTTCAGGTGAGGTGTGATGCAAGTGGAATAGCCATTAGAGAAATTTTGAGTCAAGATAATAGGCCAATTGCTTATTTTAGTGAAAAATTGAATGACACTAAGGAGAAATATTCTACATATGACAAGGAGTTTTATGCAGTGATTCAAGCTTTGAAGAAATGGAGACATTATTTAATTCCAAAAGAGTTTGTCTTGTATAGTGATAATCAAGCTTTGCAATTTATTACTAGGCAAGAGAAGTTGAATCAGAGGCATGTTAAGTGGGTAGAATTCATGCAAAATTTTACTTTTGTCATTAAACATATTTCTGGAAGTGCTAATAAAGTTGCAGATGCTTTGAGCAGGAGAAGTTTGGTTGTACAGGAATTCCAAGTGAAGACCTTAGGGTTTGAGTACCTTAAGGAAATGCATCAGGAAGATCCAGATTTTAAGGAGGCTTATGAAGCATATGAAAATCCTTTGTTGAGGGATAACAACTTATGGGAAAAATATTTGATCCAGGATGGATTGTTGTTTAAAGGAAGCCGATTATGCATACCAAGATGCTCAATGAGAGATAATTTATTAAAAGAAAAACATAGTGGAGGTTTAGACGGACATTTTGGTCATGAAAAAACATTTGCACAACTGAGTAGTTTGTATTATTGGCCATGTATGAGGGAATATGTGAAGAAATTTGTAGATCGGTGTAAGATTTGTCAACATGCAAAAGGAAAGAGACAAAACATTGGTTTGTATCAGCCATTGCCTATTCCAGAAAGGCCTTGGGACGTAATTAGTATGGATTTTGTATTGGGATTACCTAGAACCTAGAAGGGAAGTGATTCCATATTTGTTGTGATTGATAGATTTTATAAGATGGCACATTTCATACCATGCTAGAAGACAAATGATGCTACACACATAACCAATGTGTTTTTCAGAGAAATTGTGAGATTACATGGATTGGCCAGAAGTATAGTTTCAGGCAGGGACACTAAGTTTGTAGGACACTTTTGGAGGACTCTATGGAAGAGGTTGGGAACTCATTTATCTTTTAGTTCATCATATCACCCTCAGACAGACTGACTGACTGAAGTGGTGAATAGGAGTCTAGGAAATTTGTTAAGGAGTTTAGTCATTGAACAAGGTCGTCGGTGGGATCAGATTCCGGCACAGACAGAATTTGCATTTAACAAGTCAATTAATAGAAGCACTAGAAAAAGTCCATTTGAGATAGTATATGGAAGACAACCAAGAGGGATTTCAGAATTGAGAGAGTTGAAACAAGATGAATTCAGGAGCGTTGGAGCAGAAGATTTTTCTACAGAAATGCAAAGACTTCATGATCAAGTTAGGAGGCAAATACAAGATAGTAATCAAAAGTATAAGGACAGAGTTGATCAGAAAAGAAGGGAAGTTCAATTTGAAGTGGGAGATGAAGTTTTAGCTCATTTGAGAAAGGAGTGGTTTCCAAGAGGAACATATAATAAGTCGAATATGAAGAAGATAGGACCATGCAAGATCCTCAGAAAATTTGCAGCAAATGCTTACGAGATTGAGTTGTTGAACAATGTTGGGATATCACTGATATTCAACATTGCAGATTTGTATCCTTATAACAGAGATGACACAGGAGAATTGGATGATCAGGAAGAGATTCAATGGGAAGAACAGATGCCCACAATAGAAAAACCTCAAATGGAGAAAATATTAGAATAGAGAGTTGGAAGTAAAACCAGAAGAAAGATGCATCCTGAATATTTGGTAAAGTGGAAGGATCACCCTGTGGAATATTCAAGTTGGGTAACTGAACCTGATATTTTGAAGCATGGTAAAAAAATGTGACAGCTCGTGGACAGGAGTCCATGAATATTTTGGCCAGAGGAGTATGATACAGGAGCATCACTATCACATCAAGAAAAGCAGACATGGAAGCAGATTCGACACTTCAACGCATTGAAAGAGCCAAAACCGACTCTTAACCAGCTTGGTAGCGGTGTAGAGATATTTTTGAATCTCTCGTTAATTAATTAGTTGTATGTAAAGTCAGACCACCATTTTGAATTGACGAATTATTGTAAATCCTTACACGATTGTAATATATTATAGGTGTAGGATATTAGCCCGTATGAGTCATTAGGTTGCATCAATTAAGATGAGTAGGTAACCGCTGGAGTAGAAGGTGATAGAATTTAGATAGGAGGAAGAAAAGAGAGAAAGCTCTGTGTCCTTAGATAAGTTTTCTAATTGTAATGACTGTAAGAGATAGAAGTGTAATCATGTTTTTTCTGGAATGAATAGAACAGAGGAAGTTGATCCAATTATACAATGTTGATATTGTTTACAATTTTATTGTTGTTATGAATTTTGTGGATGTATGATGTTCATGGTGAATGGATGAATTTATGAAGAATTGAATAAGTTTCAATTGTTTCTCTTATGTTAGTTATGCAAGGAGTGCATATTGAATGCAAGGAGTGTGTGCGAGAGAGTCTTGTTCGACTCAAAGCTCAGAAGAGATAGCATGGAACTTTTGTATGCAGAGTGTGCATATTAAGCGCAAGGAGTGTGTAGGCGAAATCTTTGACATGGAGAAATAACTCGTGTTTTTCTCACAAGAAAGTGCAGAGGTCGATTGCAAGGAGTGCACAGGACCAGAAATCGACTAAGTGTCGAAGAAATATTTTAGAAGAAGAATTTGCGAAGGTTGGGCAAGGTGAAGGGTGAAGATCTATCTAAGAGGAGCCGAATTATTTCAGACTGTTGATTTAAGGAGAACACGTGTCAACAGATTGGGAGCTCCGGGTAAATTGCAACTGGGTTTCAATTGAGAATTGAGATTATCGAAACCCGAAGACCCGAACGAGATCCGAACTGTCTAATCCAGAAGGATACGTAGCGATAGATTATGAACTCTCGAGAAATCACTTCAAGGTTTTCAGATTGAGACTTGAAACTCTCGAAGCTCGGAGAGCTGGAGAGTCGAAATAAACGTTGACCGTTGGATAGTCCGAAGTAAATTATAGTCGTCTGATTCAGGAGGACACATGGCAAGAATCCGTTCATTTCGGAGGAAAGCAAAGATTGAAAGTTGAAACTCCTGAAGTCTAAATCACGAAATAAATCACAATCGTTGATTTAGAAGGGTTAAATCTGATCCATAGATTTGAAAAGGATAGATCTGAGCCATTCATTCATAAGCATCGTCAAGATTGTGATATCGATGGTTACAAAGGATTGTGGGGATGGAAAGTGCTCGGAATTTACAAACTTGAGAGTGGGCCGCAATAGAAACCGTGGTATTGCAAGTTGGACGCGTGGCATTTGGTAGTGAATTGCGGGGAGAAAAGTGGATTGATCCAAAACCACTTTCAACCACACCCGCAATTGTGTGTGGACATAACCTGAGGTCATATGCGGGAAGGAGCTAACGGAGGAGGAGCTAGTGATTGAACACTAATCGCCTGGTAGTGTGAAGGGAGAGGTCGTGAGTGTCATAGAACTTGCATCGAAAGACTGAAGAGACCTGTGGTTATTTACAAGCGAGACCATTAAGGTTTCAGAGAGATAATTCAACTCCGAGAGTTGAAGATCCTTGACCGGGAGGTCACGTAGCCCAAGTAGAAGGGGGGTTGGCATCACTTTACCCCAGTGAATGCTTTTTTTGGAGTCTTATCCCCCAAGATTCTGTGAGGACTCCTATTCTAAACGTAGATTGTCGTATTACATGCCTCTATCCAAAGAAACATGGGCAAATCCTGGTCATGAATCATAGCCTTGGAGGCCCCTATGATGGACCGATTCTTTCTCTTTGAAACCCCATTATGTTGTGGGTTGTATGAGACTGTCATATATGTCTTAATCCCTATCTCCTTGTAGAAATCCTTCAATTCATTAGAGGTGTACTCGCCCCCATTGTCTGACTTCAAAAAATTGATCTTCTTTCCTATCTAGTTCTCCATGAGATTTTTGAACTCTTGAAACCTACTGAAGACCTCATCATTAGTCTGCATGAAATAGATCCATGTTCTCCTAGAGTAGTCATCAATGAAAGACACGTAATACATACCTCTCTGCATTGATGCCAATAACATCGGCCCACACACATATGAATGAATCAGATCCAAAATCTTTTTCGACCTGGACTCATTGCCTTGGAAAGCAGCCTTGGCATGATTGCCAAGAATGCACCCTTTGCAGACCCCATGTTGCTCAATACTGAAATCTGGAAGACCAATAAAAATCTCCCTCAGATTCAGAAATTCCCTATAGTGTAGGTGCCCCGTCGTCCTATGTTATAACTCACACAGGTCATCATTGCTATGAACCAAGGCTCGAATAGGCTCACCTCGTAACCTATACAAATTTCCCTCTCTAACCGAAATTACCTTAATCGTGTCAATGATAGATCTTTCCAGCCTAATGAGTGCTTTCCCTTTCTAGAACACAACGACTAACCCCTTATCCTCCATGACCAAGACTAAAAGCAGGTTCTTCATGAGCCTTGTAATATATATCATGTCCTTCAATTCCAACGAGCTACCTGACTCGAGCTAGAACAAAATTGTTCCAACTCCTTTTACAACATATTTGGCATCATTTCCAAGCTCCACATGTAATCCTGAGTTCTGCTGTATCAGACTCGTAAATAACTCTCATGCTGATGTCATATGGCTAGATGCACCATTGTCCACGTACCACACATTCCTTGAAATTGTGCTGGTAGAAAAGTAAGAAACTAGTGAGAATTCCTTTTCAAACTTCATAACAAACTCGTCCATCTGAGTTTCTATTGATGTTGCTACCTACTGCTATCTTCCCTTAGCCTTCTTCCCTAGACATTGTGAAGAAAAATGTTTGTGCTTATGAAAAATGAAACACTTAATTTTTCTGAAGTCCTTTCTCTTACCCAGTTGTGAGGCTAACTCCTCACGCTTACTCTTACCAGATCCCTTTCCTTTTCCCTTACTTGTTTGACTGATAAGGGACAGGTTCTCATCACTTTCCTACCTGTTGTCTTTAGACTCCTTCTGAGTCTCTTCCTGGATACAATTGTCCCAAAGCCTCTCAAAAGTGGGAAGTTTCTCTTGAGCATAGATACCCTTGACAAATGGTTCCCAAGGCTTTGAGCATCCATTCAGTGACATATTTACCAATTCTACATCAACCACCTTCTCCCCAACTGTTTCAAGTTGATCACGGATCTAGGTTATCTTCATGAGGTAACTAGTAAGTGAGTTTGATGTGGACATATTTGTGGATTTGAGCTTATTCCTCAATACCATCTTCTTGTTTATGTTCTCGCTTTAGTAGAGACTTACCGAGGCGTCGAACATCTCCTTGGTCGTCTTCTTCTAGGAAAAGTGAGGAATTAGATGATCATTCACTACATCCAAGATCACTCACATGATTATGATCTCCTTCTTCTCGTGAGCTACCAATTTTTGTGGATTTGTCGGTGAAGGAACTACTTTGTCAATGATCTCGTAAAGATCATTTTCCTTCAAAATCAAAGTAACCCTTGCTTTACAGGGTAGAAAGTTTGAAGCTCCATCCAATTTATCTTCAAACCTAAGACTTGTTGTTGCCATATTCTGAAATCTAAACAAATTTCCATGAAAATGTGCTTAGTCATTCAAGCACCAAGATAACCCAATTGTTGGACTTCATATCTAATAGATCTATTGTTATAAACCCCATATCTAAACTAGATCTGACTACTAGTCACTCAAATCTAATAGATCTACTATTGTAAACCCAGATATGCACTAGATCTTATTGTTGGTCACTCAGATCTGCACGATCTATTTGTTGTAAACCCATATATGCACTAGATTTTACTATTGGTATCTCAGATATGCAAGATCTATTTGTTGTAAACCCATATCTACACTAGATCTGACTGCAAGTACCTCAAATCTACAAGATATGTTTTCTGTAAACCCAAATTTGCACTACATCTGATTGTTGGTACCTCAGATCTATAAGATATGTTTGTTGTAAACCCAGATCTACACTATATCTTAATGATGGTACCTTGGATTTGCAAGATTTTTTTGTTGTAAACCTAGATTTGCACTAGATCTAATTGTTGGTACCTCAAATATGCAAGATCTGTTTGTGGGGAACCCAAACCTACACTAAATCTGACTGTTTGTACTTGGAAATCTCAATCAGAGACCCTGCTCTGATACCGTGTCAAAATTTTAACCCTGGGTAAATTACTTCCTTATGATCTCAAGAAAAAATTACTTGTTGAATTTTTAACTTTCCCAATAGTAGGTTCCCAATTTCTCCTCTAACTTTAACTTCTTAGAACTATTTTTGTGTACTCAAACTTTTAGATCAAAGCAACAATGTTTTCAAAACATAAATGTTGAGGATTAGAACATGTTGGTTCACATTGATACCAACATACCTATTCAAAGCTCAAATTATTTTGAATAAATACACTTGGGGATGCACTTATGTTTACACATAAGATTGAATAGAAACACAAGCTGAAGAATTGTATCGAAACCCTTGGTGACTGGTGCAACCAAAAATATTGTAATGCTAATCTCGATGATAAATAGTAAAAGAAGAATAACCAAAACCATGGTCAAAGATTCAAATATGTGACTTGCTTGAGTGAGGGAAAGCTACAAACAAGAAGAAAATAAATTCACTAGCAACAATTGAGAGAAGAAAGATAAATGCACTAGTGTAGGGGATAATAGATCGAGTGATGTCAAGCCATGTGAAGAAAATTGACAAGAGGGACAAGACTAGAATGATGGCCCACATTGAACTCAAACGCACCAAAACTTTTCCTAACAAGGTTGAAAAAGATCTTGTCACAAGAGACCTTTGTAAAATCAAACCAAAACCCAAATTAGAAGGCTTGGATGATATGGGATTTACCCACTAAAAATCCAAAATGACACAAAACCATGCAATAAGAATTGCATAATACCAAACTCTAAATCATTTTTATCATTAACTATAGGTATAATATATAGGAATATAAACATTAATTGTGAAAGTCTCAGTGAACTACCCTCCATCTAAATATTTTAGGAAAGAGTGGAGGATCGCACAAAGTTTTTTTTGGAAAACAAAAAGTATATAAGAAAACTGAAATTATTTCAATAAAGTTTTTCTTAGACAACAAAAAGTATATAAGAAAACTGAAATTATTCCAAGAACTGGAAACACTCATTTCAAGTGATATATTTGATTAACTTTAACTAAAGGCTGGTATGGGTTTGTGTGTAGAACACCGGAGGATGCATCCCGCTTACTGGATAGTAAGTGGCTTATTGGAGGAGGCAACCTTATGTTAAAGCACTGGAGGGTGGATTTTAACCCGGTTACGGAATACTTTCAGCACATACATCTTTGGGTCCTTTTTCCCGGACTACCCTTACATTTCTGGAATGAGGGAGCTCTACAAGCCATAGGAAATGCTTTGGGCACCTACATTTCAATCGACTTGCCTTCACTCTCAGCAACATCGAGAAAAATCAAAAAATTTCTAGTTGAAATGGATGTTCATTCTGGTCTACCTGGGACTTTGGAGATTGAGTGGAGAGGCGAGCTTTTCTGTCAGAGACTGGATTACTTAGGTTTGTCGTTTCGGTGCAGCTACTGCAGGAGTATTGGCCACCTGAGACGTGACTGTAAGGTTTATACTATGGAGGAGGATGAATCCGAAGACGTTTATTTCCGCCAACCTTCACTGGACTTGTCTTCGGGTGCGGACTACATTGGTTTAGGCTCCTTTCATTTTCCACAGGATGATACAAACTTACCATCTCTAGAAGACACAATGAAGGGTAAGTTGAAATCACTTTGAACCGCACTTTACTCATCTTTGTCTCTGTTTGAAAAAGACGCTTTAGACGTTTCAGACTGGCTGAAACAATAAATTTCTTGTGTAAATTTTTCTTTTGTATCAGTAAATGGTGGTGTTGTAGAGTCTAGTTGTCTACTGGACAAGGGTCCTTTGTTGGAGCATACTTCGGTTGGCGAAGCTCAACTTTCCATTCTGGTCTCTTCTAGTGTTGATCAAAACTTGTCAGTCCTCTCAACTGTTCAACCTGTTTCTCTACCCATTGGCAGTCCCTTACCTTCTAATTCGTCGATTGGGGACTTGCCTACACTCACGGGTTACCAAGAAACGGAAGATGATGAGCCTACCCTTCATGCAGTTTTGGACTCCCTTCTTCCTTTCATTCGTGACCCTAACTCTACAGTTCAACTACACGTCTACCTTGGAAACTCTATCATAGATCCTAGTGTCAAGTCTGGGGAGTCTAGTAAATCTTGTTCTACTGTTGAAGGGGTAGGGAAAGAGTTTGCTTTGTCTAGGGGTCTGGGTGTTGATTAATCGCCTGTAAAAATGAGGAGTGCCAGGAAAAAATCCACAGTGGCGACTCCATTGACTCTCGATTATCATCCTTCCACTGACAGTGGGGCACTTAGATCTATGAAGGCCCTAGCTCATGCAAAATAATGATTTTTCTCTCTCTTAATCTCAGAGGAACCAGAGGCACCCTAAAATCGGCCTCCTTTCGACGTGTTTTGGACAAAACTCGTCCTGATATTGTATTTCTTCAGGAAACCTTGGTGTCAGCTCACAAATCCAGATCCTTCATGTAATCACTTCTCCCGCGTTGAGTTTGTTGTGCGGTAAATTCATTGGGTACTTCTGGTGGACTATTGAATTTGTGGGATCCGGGCATTCACAATTTGATCCAGTTTCTCACTGCTGGTGGAATTTTATTGACAGGTTCATGTCTATCTAGCAAAAAGGAGATTTCACTTCTTAATTTCTACGGCCCATGTGTAGAGAAAAAAAGATTATGGACCTCAGTGGCGGATTCTGGTCTATTATCTATCAAAAACCTTATCATTGTAGGTGATCTGAATATTACTCTTTCTTTGGGCGAAACTTGGGGCAGAACGGTTACAGTGGGATCCCTAGATGGTTATTATAAATCCCTTGTTCAAAATAAAAATCTCATTGATATTGAGCCGGGGAAGGTGGTCCCTACGTGGAGAAATGGGCAATATTATTCAAATGCCATCTGGAAATGACTTAACAAATTCCTTGTGTCTGAAGATTTGCTACAGAGCATGGGTCTTTATAGATCATGGGTGGAGTACCCGTTTAGTTCAGACCATGCCCCAATGATCTTACAGTTGGATATCTCACCTCACTTTAAGGCCTACCCTTTCAAATTTAACTCACAATGGTTGCTTGATCAGAATTTTTTAGATTTGGTTCACAATCACTGGACAGATCCAAAATTCCATGGAGAAAGTGGTAAATAAAAAAGGATGGATTGGAAACTGAAAGAGTTGAAATCCAAAACAAAATAGTAGGCAAAGTTACGCACGATTAAGGAGAACTCTCTTATAATAAAGCTCGAAGAACATATTACAAACCTTCTTAAGAACATTTCAGGATTTACAAGATCATTACAAGACGATACATTATTGAAAAATCTTGAACAACAGAGAAATAAGTATTTAAAGGAACATGAAGAACTTTGGCATCAACGGAGTCGGGCCATATGGATTAAAAGTGGTGATCAAAACACCAAGTTCTTTCACAACTATGGCAATTTCAGAAGAATTCACAAATATGTTTGGGAAATAAGAGACGATTTGGGCAATCTGCACAGTGGCTAGGAGGATCTTAAATCGGAAGCGGAAAAATATTACAAATCCTTTTTCAGTGAACAGGACACACTGCCAACTGTTGATCAGGTCAAAGTGGTTAGTCTCTTTTCCAGGTTTATTTCCGAAAATGAAGCAGTGGCACTGTATCGCCCAGTTCTTATGGATGAACTTAAAGTGGTTTTATCCTTCTTCAAGGGTGACAAGAGCCCGAGGCCCGATGGTTGGATGATAGAGTTCTTCATTCATTTTTTCGACCTGGTTGGCGAAGACCTTTTAGAAATGGTGGAAGAAGCGAGAATTAAAGGTATTAACACAGGTGGTCTAAATTCAACTTTCTTGGCCTTAATTCCAAAAGTGAATAAGCCACAAACCTTTGGTGATTACAGGCCCATATCTTTATGTAACCTGTGTTATAAAATAATCACAAAGATCATATCAAACAGATTAAAACCCTTACTCTCCATATCACTATCGAAAGAGAAGTTAGGTTTTCTGAAAGGTTGTCATATTCAGGATGTTATTGGGACGGTTCATGAATGCCTGCATAGTATTAAAAGGAAGAAGTCAAATTCAATGGTATTAAAACTGGATCTTCAGAAGGCCTACGATTACATAAACTAGGACCTGTTAAGGATGATTTTACTTCAAATCGACCTAGGTGTTGACATGACCAATTGGATTATGAGTAGTGTAATATCCTCATCCTTTGTTGTTTTATTAAATGGGGAGGCCACAAATTTCTTCAAAAGTGGTAGAGGACTCCGCCAAGGTTTCCCCTTATCGCCTCTTTTATTTATTTTGGTCATGGAAGGTCCCGGCCTTCTTTTAAAAGAGAGTCAAAGCGATGGTTTGTTGTCCGGTATTAAATTTTCCATAACTATAAAAATTCTTCATATCATGTTTGTTGATGATGTTATTATCATGTCAGATGCTTTTTTAAGCGAATGGTGGGAGATCGACAAGGTCATCAAACTATTTTGTTTAGCTTTTGGGCTGAAGGTAAATGTACAAAAGTCTACGGTTCTCCATGAAGGTCTCTCGTCTATGGAACTTGATCCTTATAGATTGATTTTGTCATATAATTTCTCTGATCTCATAGTCGGTTTCAAGTATCTTGGTTATCACATGAAAACCGGTTTGCAGTGTGTCGAGGATTGGAACTGGTTGTTACAGAAAATTGAAAAGAAGATTGGGAATTGGTGTTACAGTTGGCTTTCTCTGGGAGGACGCCATACTTTATTAAAATCAGTTTTAGAATGTCAACCGGTGTACTGGATGTCTCTTGAGACCATCCCTTATACTGTCTTGAACAATCTGAGGAAGATTATGTTCAACTTTCTTTGGAAAGGGAATAGTGAAACTAAACACTTTCATTTGTGCAAATGGGATCTTCTAACTCTGCCAAAGAAATTTGGAGGACAGGGACTATGGAATTTATTTGATTTCAACAAAGCTTTGACTGCAAATTCGCTCTGGCGTGTTCTAATGAGTGATGGTATTTGGCATAAAGTGGTTATTGATAAATACTTGCAACATACAACGGTTATAAATTGGCTTAGATCTCCAAATTTCCATTTTATCTCAACCTCCGGGATTTGGAGAGGCCTCCTAAAATCTGTCCATTTGATCACACACTGGTTAAGTTGGTCATCGGGTTCGAGACACCTCATCACTCTTGGTCAAGACAGGATCCCTTGTTGACTCAGGTGCCTTTATTCAAGATCAAGCAGATAAACTTCTATGGACTTGCGGGGATAACTCCAGAATCATCACGGTAAAGAACATTTACCAGGATTTGCTTTCTTCTCGAGGATTAAAAAAGGTATCGGGCTGGAGACAACTCCTTTGGAAATGGGACTTACAGCCTAAAATTAAATGCTTCATCTGGTTAGCTGCGGAGAATAAGATTCTAACTTGGGAAAAATTGAACTCCAGAGGCCGGGAAGGACCGTCTCGGTGTTACTTCTGTCATCAAGAGATTGAGAGCACCAATCATCTTTTTATTCACTGTGCCTTCACTTTATCAGTTTGGGAGAGATTGGCATCAATTTTAAAATTTAAAAACTACTGGAAAGGAAACTCATTGAATGAGTGTTTTAAATCTTGGGTGGATGATAAATCTATTCCAACTTTGGTGGCAGCGCACACATGTTGGTTCATCTGGTTAGAAAGAAACGTAACTTTATTTGAGGAGAAAAAACCATCAATTCACACAGTGATCTTCAAAACTTTAGGCTATCAATTTTGTGGATTAAATTCTCAAAAATCTACTCCATTGCGTTCTGTTTCGATCCAATCTAATCGAAATGTTATCTCAACTTGGTTTGATGGAGCAGCTCAGCTGGATGGAAAATTTAGTGGAGCAGGAGGGGTTATAAAAACTTCGGAAATGACTATTTATAAATGGCTTTTTAATTATGGGAGAGGCACAAATAACAGGGTTGAATTACTAGGTGTATGGGCTACACTCTGGTTGGCATTACACCTATCTTTCCTCAAAATCCAAGTCCCGGGGGATTCAAAAGTTGTTATTGATTGGCTCTCCGGTGGAGCTAAGCTTCAATCTAGTTCCATTGAGGGTTGGAAGGATAGAATAAAGGAATTATTAAAATCCTTTATTGACATAAGCTTTGGGCATGTTTATAGGGAATACAATATTGAAGCGGATCAACTCTCAAAGTTGTCATTAAAGGAACCTGAAGGTTGGATCACATACTCTCAATGGACAAATGGGGTGGAAGGCCCTAAACATTTCCTTAGTCTTTATTAGCCCCTTGTCATTGTGGTTGGATTTGTTTTGTATTCAACTTGGTACTTTCTAGTTTTGTTAGCTTTTGTCAACTATTTCAGATCTTTTTTGGATTTCGTCATTGTTCACATCTTTTGTAATGGGAGTGTGTTCTCGGGAGTTACTTTTTTGTGGAATATTTCGTCTCCTACTATGATCCTAGTCATGGATTTGATATGCAAACAAATTATATCACAAATATAATTGGGTAATTTTTTTATTGAAAAAAAAGTGACATATTTGATTTTGGACGAAAAAGCATTAACGTACTACTGAACATGATAAAGATCATATTATAATTGTTGGATTGTTAGAACCACCTTGCCAATGTATATATTCTTCACCACGTTACAATCTCAATTCATAAGACCTCAAGCCTAAATGTATAGGAATTGAGAGTGAGTATAATGGTTTGATGAAACCTTGAATGTTAAAAAAGGATACATGAAGTAAATCCCCTTAGGGAGGGGACAAAGAAGCTTTTTATTACATGAGAAGTTACAAGATATTCAATGGAAAGAGTGGAAAGAGTGCACATTCTTGTTTTCAAATGTTGTTCAAACTGAAATAGCATATTGAAACTATAGAACAAACTCTAAAATTGGATTGGTTTTGACATCTCAACTAAAAAAAGGGTTGTTGCCACTAAAAGGAGAGATTAATTTTGCATTTGAGATAATCATTGAATTATAAATATGAACAATGTTTCAAAGCACACAAAATTATGATTGATTGAGATTTGAGGTGGCATGTAGATTGATCTCACATAGGAAGAGGGGAAACATTAAGTGGGGAAAATTTAAACACCATATATTGAGCCAATCATTAACTCAGTGCCTTTTCATCATATCTATTAGATGATAAATAATATGTATCCTAAGGATAAGATGCAGGGAAAACATTAAGCGGGGAAAAATTAAGCACCATATAGTGAGTCGATCATTAACTCAGTGCCTTTTCATCATATCCATTAAATGATAAATAATATGTATCCTAAGGATAAGATGCAAATCAATCATTGACTCACTACATGGTACTTAATGTTTCACTTAATATTTCCACATTAATCACAAAACCTGAACCTGGCACCTTACAAAACCAAACCATCTTGACACGAGGAAAAATAGCAAAACATCTACAGAATAAGCTTTGTTGAGAGTGGGATTTGAACCCACGCCCTTTCGGACCAGAACCTTAATCTGGCGCCTTAGACCAACTCGGCCATCTCAACAAATGTATTGGCAATACGCAAGATATATTATCTAACGTTGCCACCGCCTCCGTTGCTTGCCAAAATCAAAATATTGTCCACTTTGACTTTCTATCCCGATCACGAAATGTTAATGGGCCTTGGATTGGAATCTATCATTATGTGTATTAGTTATGCCATTGCCACGTGGCAAAGTCAAATTTCATGAGTGATCAAGAAAGAGGAAAAGCAACTGTGTTCTCGTGGCCATGGTTAACTTTTACGGGTACTTATCATTTTTTTTCTTATTCCGTTGCCATATAGGAGACATTTTTAAATTTGTACATTATTATTAATGTTTACTTAATTCTTAAAATCCTAAAATCCTTAAACTAATAAGTGAGGTGAAATTTTACCTATATATATATGGTGAGTCATTGAAAAGTTGGTTCGACAGTGGAATCTTTGTGTCATTGAGTAGACTATAAGATAATAGGTTTCACATTATCTTCATTGTAGTGTGATCGACACTTTCTTAGATTTCCTCGAATAGTGATTACTTCAGTTCAAGTCGCAGACAAAGTCAGCAAAGGCCGCTAGACTTATTCGTGGATTTGTAGACCACAGGCTATATATTTCATGCCTTATGGAGATTAGACGGTGGACACAACTCAAAGTTAGAATAAAATCCACCATCCAACTCTCCAAGAGATGCATGCAGTGTGTAATTGCATGCCAAATTTCAATAAATCACAACTTACAATCGTGTCAAAGCAAAGCAGTGTGAGAGGGAAGAAATTTGAAAAGATACTTAACAAAGAAGAATCTTAAATATTTAAGGATTTTGTTTTCCTATTTATGTTTTTAATGGTGTTGTATTCCATCTTATGTAGGACACATCAAATATTTTATATAAACTTTTGCAATTTGATTGTGTTATGTTAAATGCAATTCCCTAATTATGTTATGCACATGTTGTCTTTGTATTTACAACAAAAGTTGTTCTTGTATTCACAAAAAAAATTAACATAAATAAATATAATACACAATATTTAAATGACATGCAAAAATAAATATTAAATGCCAGGAGAAGAACAGTTTTAAAAAGAAACTAGTCATAAAAAAATTACTTGATGGGTAGGAGTATTTGTCAAATGTATATCGTGCTTGTGATAGAGATAATTAAAGATTGAGGTTTTCTTTAAGTGGTAAAATTTATCATAATTTAGTTGTCAATTGGTAATGAGGATAACAATTATTGTTTATTATTTGCTAAGATGCACTGCTTGATCACCATTATTCAAGGAAAACCATGCTACATGAAATGACCCACTCGTAATCCATAATGGCACATACTTTCACTCTTGTCAAATGTCTCTAGGTCTTGGGTCGTTAACTTGTTTCCTTATGTTTGAGGAAGACAAGCTATTAGCTAATCAAAAGTAGTTTTAGATCTTACTCCAGGGCCAAAAGACAGTGTTAGTGTGGTGTTCCTTAACCCTTGAAAATTGGAACACAACCAAGTATATAAAGAATAAAATTGCAGAATAACCAGAAAGAATAGCAATAAGATAAAATCTATAAAAATACCCTTGTGTATTAAAAATGTGAAGAAGACTACAATGTTCACTTGTCTCTTAAGGTGGGGCAACCATCTACTGAAGAAATTGCTACGATCGTGGATGGTTCCCATGTGACATATTCAAGTAGCATGTCTTTCCACTAGATTAA
This sequence comes from Picea engelmannii, assembly GCA_009831015.1. NCBI lineage: Eukaryota > Viridiplantae > Streptophyta > Pinopsida > Pinales > Pinaceae > Picea > Picea engelmannii. Next base: position 146,250 of record ML780074.1, on the reverse strand, counting down.
TACTTCACTAATCATGTGTTAACACAATTGACACTCTCAAAATTAAAATTAAGATAAAGAGTAAGATAAACATGTAAGAAAAAAAAAGGGTTTTTGCAGATCTCTAACATACAGTTTAGTGGGTCACTGGTAGCAAGTCACACAGTCTTGCAAGGTGCGATGGTTCCGTCGTAATACTAGCCAACGTGGAGAGACACTAGGATTAGATGGTGACACCTAGTGGGCCACGAGTTGCGAGTTTCTCAGGTTTGCATTTAGCTTTGGATCCGTAATTTCCTTGCGAGCATGGAGAGACCCTAGGACTAGATGACGACTAATGTAGATCTCACCTAGGATGATGAGGACGAGTTGTGGGCCAGCGAAGGTGTTTTTTTGGAAGATGAGACCTATAGACTGTTGTACAATTGCCAACGTCAACTGACTACTGCACCTGTGACAATACCCCGCTCGCAGTTAAGTCCTTAACTCCTTCACAACTGAACACACCGGATGATGGCAGAGATTGCACTTACGCAGTAAAGTCTTCAGCTCCTTCTTGACAAGTGCCCCCCGTTGATAGTAGAGTCCTACCACTTGGCACTTGTCACGTGACCTACACGATCCATGACGTTGATCGACACAAGGGAGGATCCCCTCGAGACGACCACACATTACTTTCTCCTAAGCCCAACCCTCCTCCCTATTCTGGTGTCGTTTCTTCACATTATACAACACATAATACTCATCGTGTTAATGGTGCAGGCCGCAACAAAGCTAATGGTAGCTTGGCTCGTTCTAATCGCAAGTTGAAGTGCTGAAAAGTGTGTGAGCTTAAACCCAGTTGTGTCCTCGCCCTGGACGTAGCCATGGATAGGGTTTCTAGTCTTTATGAGAAAGCGTTAGTGGGTAAGTTTTACTATTCCAGGATGAACAAACTACAGTTGTCCAAAAGGATTTTAGGTTTTTGGAAACCACTTGTTGGCTATTGTCCTAGGTTTAGCTTACTATTGAACCACTGGTTGGTTTTCCATTCTCTCTCTGAGTGTGATCTTTTGATAATATTGGGTTCACCTTAGGTCACTGGAAAAGGAGTTTTAATGTTAAAACGTTGGTATCCGGGTTTCAACCCACTATTAGAAAACTTCTTGAAAATAAGTTTATGGATGTTGCTTCCCGAATTTCCAATTGAATTATGGTCAGTTAGGATCTTCGAGGCAGTTGCAAATTCGATTGGGAAGTTTATTTTCTTTGACGAACAATCACTCTGCTAGAGTAATAAAAGGCTCGCTTGGGTTCTGGTTGAGTTAGACCTGGATAGAGGTTTACCAAATACTATAGACATATCTACAAGGGATACACACCTCAATCAATCTGTGGACTTCTGGAAGGAACCTTTTCACTGCCACTCCTGCTGGAAAACAGACCACCTTAAAGCTAAATGTTCAAGTTCCAGGGAGCACAACCATTGCATTGGGCAACCAACGACAGATTTAGACGTTGCTGAAGGTACTTCTTCAGGCACCTTCGACAATGGATCTTTCTTAGGTAAAATGAAACTCTTATTTCCGTCTTTCTTCGGTAAACTCTCATATGATGAGCTCGGTTATTTAAAAAGTAACGAAAGATGGGTTTTAGAAATTTTCGATGATTTTTGGGACCTATTAATGAAAAATTTCGAAAGTTCCAGCATTCAACATGAGCTGAACTCCTTAGATGTAGACTATGACAGCCCTCAGGATACTCAATCTAATCCCCCCACATTTTTTGTTTCGTCTGATGTTTCTCCCTCCAGTATTTTGGGTCCAGAGAAGGTTTCTACTATAGACAGAAGTTTGTTGACAAGTGGTTACACTTCTTCGTGTACCACTTCTAAAGTTTCAGAGGTCTTGGTGAACTCCACAGGTGGTATTAGTTCAATTTTGATTCCTGTCCCTAGCTTGGAATTCGCTAGATGTTCCTTTTTTGGACAGCCTAATGACACGCTCAACCTTTTTCCCAAGGCTACTAAGACTTTATCTCCCACACCACTTCCCATCTCTAACCAATCTACCTTACTTCCTCCTGCTACGAATCGTTCCAATGTAACCATCCGAAATAAGGCCAGACCCTGCAACCCTATGTTTCCCCCCGGGACCACTGAGGGAGGTTTGGCTCAATTTGGTGATTTGTCCCCTGTCCTTCTAGATCTTGATAGTACTCAAAAATTTGTTCTTCCTATTTCTCTGGACCCTGTCCATGATAAGGTCTCCCCCCGCCCCCCCCGACCCTTAGAGCAAGCCAACTGACCTCCCATGTTACCTTATGATTATTTTATCTTTCAATATCCAAGGGTTTGGGGGACCCTTAAAACTTGCCTCCCTCAAAGCACTATTGAAATAGATTAATCCTGACATCGTTTTTCTGCAAGAAACCTTAGTGGTTGGCGATAAAGCTAAACGTCTTTTCCTCCATTGTTTTCCTTCATGGAATGTAGTTGCTCTTGATCCAAGCGAACACTCAGGTGGTTTGTTGAGTGGTTGGAACCTAACATTTGCTAAGCTTTGTGCTTTTGGCACCTCTACAGGTATATATTTGGAAGGAAGATTCAAACAGTCCATGGAGAAAGTTAAGTTGCTCAATTGTTATGCACCCTATAAAGATAGGGAACTTTTCTGGCAACCCATTAATGACTCTGGATTACTAAAAGAAGATGGAATTATAGTGGGAGGTGACCTTAATTTCACCCTTTCTGCCAGGGAAGTGTGGGGAGAATTGGCCAAAAGTGACCCGCTTGCAGATTATTTTACAAGCTTCATACAATCATCCAAATTGGTGGATATCATTCTGTCTAAATTGGCTCCTACTTGGAGGAATGGGAGAGTTGATACAACTAGTTTTTTTAAAAGACTAGATCACTTTATTCTTGATGAATCTCTTCTTGGCAATCATAGTAAGATCATATCATGGATCGTCAATTCTTCCATTTCGGACCATAATCTGATATGCTTACAAATGGAATCTTCCACCCCTAAATCTGCTCCCCCTTTCAATTAATAACTCTTGGATCAATGATCCATATTTTTCCTCCCTTGTTAAGAAGACGTGGGATACTATGGATAATTGGACAGACCCTTCAGTTATTCAATTGTTGTGTGCAAAATTGAGGAATCTAAAGAAATATGTGGTTCTTTGGCAGAGGGACAAAAAAACTCAATTACAAACAAAACTACACCATATTGAAGTTAAAATGGCAGAGTTATTTGATAAGTGTATGTTTCAGGTGTTTACATAGGGAGATTTAGATATCCTAAGGGCATTGAAACAAAGGAAGGAAAATATTCTTGCTACTGAAGAAGAAACTTGGAGACTTAGAAGTTGGGCTATTTGGCTTAATAAAGGTGACAAGAATACTAAAAATTTTCATAAATTTGCCACACAAAGAAGATCTCAAAATACTATATGGGATATAGTAGATGATGATGGTGTTCACCAAACAACTGATAATGAGATTAAGAAGATCACATATAAACATTTTAAAGATCATTACAATGTGATAGAGGCAGAAGACACCAACAACGAAATCAAGGTCCTTGAGAATGTGCCAAAGTTTTTTAGTGATTCAGAAAGTGATGATATTGGCAAAGTTGTCTCTTTAGAAGAAGTTATGAAAACTGTATGTACTATGCCAAAGGATAAAAGTCCAGGCCCGGATGGCTAGAATCGAGAACTCTTTCAGACTTTTTTTGAGATTATGGGGGAGGATCTACACAATGTCATTGAAGAATCCAGATGTTCTGGCTTTATACCGGGTGCACTCAATGCTACCTTCTTTTCTCTTATACCCAAGGCAAGCAAACCAGATTCCTTTCATGATTACAGGCCAATTTCCCTTAGTAATTTTGTTTATAAAGTCATTTCCAAAATCATTGCCACACGAATGAAAGGAAAATTGGCTACTTGTATCTCCTATGAATGATTTGAGTTCCTTAAGGATTGTTTAATCTTTGATGTTGTGGGGATAGCACGAGAATGTCTGCACTCTGCTAAATCCAAGAAGTTAAGTACCATTATTCTAAAATTGAATTTGAAGAAAGCATATGACAAGGTGAGCTGGCAATTTCTTAGAATGTTATTAATACAGATCGGGTTAAAATGGGAGGTTGCCCAATGGATTATGGCTTGTATTACCTCTGTTAACATGGCAGTTTTAATTAATGGCTCCCCGACTGATTTCTTTAAGATTTTTCGAGGGCTACGACAAGGCTACCCTCTCTCACCCCTGTTATTTCTACTGGTTGTTGAATGTTTAAGTAGATTATTGAAAAAGGTTGTGATAGAAGGGACCTTTCGTGGACTCAAGGTTGCTACAAAGACCATAGTCTCTCACCTACTCTTTGTTGACATTGTTCTAATTTTAGGTATTGGAAATTACGAAGACTAGATGGAATTCAAAACCATCTTATCTAGTTTTTGCCTTGCCTCTAGTATGGAAGATAATTGTTAGAAATCGTGTTTTCTTGCACAGAACATTGATCCCAGCTTGGAACAAAGGATACAGTCAGCTTACAACACACAGTTCATCAATATTGTGGAAGGCATGAAATATCTAGGGTTTTATTTAAAACCAAATAGATACAGGGTAGCGGATTGGTCTTGGATGATACAAAAAATAGAGAAGAGAATTGGCAATTGGACCTTCCGATGGCTCTCTTTAGGTGGCAGACTGGTCTTAGTGAAATCAATACTACAAAGCTTCCCTGTGTACTGGCTCAGTTTAGTGAAGTTTCCTACAACTATTTTACACAAGATTCAACAACTCATGGCAAACTTCATTTGGAGAGGAGCCAACAAAAATACAGGCTTCCACCTAACCAAATGGCAAAACATTGCTAGCCCAAAGGAAAATGGTGGATGGGGTATAAGGAATATTTTCTAGTTTGCACAATCTTTGGCTGCCAAATCATGTTGGAGAGGTATATTTGGCAATAATCTGTGGAGTAGAATCCTTAAGAAAAAATATTTAAAAGGAGTTTATCTGACCTCTTGGCTACACAAAGATAACTATAAGTTCTCAGTTGCCTCAATTATTTGGAAAAATTGTATGGCTTCTATGCATCTTATTAAGTGTTGGATGGCTTGGAAAATTGGATGTGGTAAGCAAGTCATCATTGGGAAAGATCCTTTCATAGGAGATAATTCTTCATACAAACTCTCAGGCTCCTTAATTCAACACATGAACAACCTACATATTTATTATATAGCACAGGGGGCCTTACCTAATGTACTTGGTTCTACACAAAGATGGATAGAGGCCAATCAAATTGGACTGTCAGGGGACTTGGCAACTGAATGGAACAACTTCCTTTTAATATTGAAAAGCAGTGGAATTGTCCTAAATAATTCCAATGACAAGATTGTCTGGTCTTGGAACAGGGCTATGGGAACTAGGTGGTGGTTTAAGGCTATCTGGAAGGTTAATATCCCAAGTAGTTATGTCTGAAGGACAGTATCATCACTGGTGCAAATTATAGGAAAAGGGGAGGCATTAGACCTACAGTTTGCAGTCTCTGTCTTAATGATGAAGAGACAACTTCACATCTTTTTATACACTGTGAAACCACACAATTCATATGTAAAGAAACATTAAACTCTCTCAATATTCCAGAAGCTTGGAAGTATTCCACTTTGGAAGATAATTTGTTGCAATGGTTCACTCAACTCACAAAGTTGAGACATATCCCTTTTCTAGTCATATGGGGCATCTGGAAGTACATAAATAAAATCTTATTTGAGAACTGGAGAAGACTTGACTCCAGAATTGTAACAAAAATCTTACTCTCTATTAAGGAACATAAAGGGTCAGGTGAAGTAGACAAACTTGATTATATACTTAATCCAGTCTTCTTTGATGAAAAACCAATAGGTTTCTTTGATGAAGGAACTATTGATAATAATTGTGGACTAAACATCTTTCTCAAAATAAATTCAAATCACTTTTATAGGGCTCACTTCGCAGGAGGTAAAGGAAACAATATGAAAGATGAAATTCTGGGATTATTGGGCCTTTTACATTTTGCACAAAAGTTGTCCATAAGCAAAATGATGGTAGCTGGAGATTCCAAGGTGACCATTGACTGCATTAATGAATACTCAAGTCTGAACCTGTTATATTTATCCACCTGGAAAGAACAAATCAAAAGTCTAAAAGAGAAATTTGAGGAAATCAAATTCATGCACGTTCACCGGGAATTCAACATTGTTGCATAATCACTTTCCAAAAAAGCCCTGGAGAGCCCCTTGGGGTGGGTTTTTTTTACGAATCTATTAAAGGGAATGTAGTAAATGCAACTATATGTTATTTTAAAGTTAGATAGCATTGTTCAAAGACTTTAGTTACCAAGCTTTCTTTACATTTTGATAAGTAAAGCTCATGACAATATGTATAGCAAATAGACAGAAGATATAAACTTTTTTGAATAGTTTACATATATGTTAAACTATCAAAGTTTTTGAAGTGACTTCAAGAGAATGCCAGATTTATCTGAATTATATGTAAATTGAAAAGCCCACTTAACTCTAATTAATTCTAATAAAATAACACAAACTATTTTTTTTCTATGTGAAAAAAATAGAAACAAAAACCACACATCATCAAATGACACTACTTTTTAACCTTAATCTCTATATTTATAAATATAACCTTTTACACCATATTAAAACAAGGTCTTTGATAAAGCACTAAGTTTTTTGAAAAATCATTCATCATCCTTGTAAAACCCAATACAAGCCTTCAGGGGTAGAGAACCTTTTTTTTTTGGTAATTGGAAGTGTCCATCTCTTGCGGGACCAAAAATATAATTTTGCATCAAACAGCAAATTTAGCTGAACTAGAAGTTTGGCGGCTAGAACAGGTGATCTCCATGATCTCCATCTATCGTCCTTTATCTTCACATATTATGTTAAGCTTTACCATCAATGATAACCAACATGCAGATCATAAAACGCTTCAATCCTGCCATAGCTATTTTTCCCATAACATCGGCTTCAATCGCACAATGCCCAACAGAAATATCAGTGTGGGATCAGCAAAACACTGGAAACTTCAATAGCAGTACCGAAGATATCATCACGCTGTGTCAGCAAGGAAGGTTGAAGGATGCTCTGAGAATTCTGTATTCCACGTATCAGACGGATTCAACAGGCTATGCTCCTCTTCTACACAGATGTGCCGCCATGAAAGCCCTTTCAGAAGGCAGGAGGGTTCATGCCCACTTGATAAAAACTGGCTTTGTGCCAGATTGCTATGTTGGAAACCACCTCGTGAATATGTACGCAAAATGTGGGAATTTAGAGAATGCACGCCGAGTGTTTGACAATATGCCTGAACGAAATGTGGTCTCTTGGACTGCTATGATATCAGGGTATGATCAGTATGGACTTGGTACTGAAGCCCTGAGGCTCTTTTGTGAAATGCTGAAGGCAGCTGCAGAATCTATGGCTGTGTGCCGACCGAATCAGTTTACACTTGCGAGCGTTATCAGCGCATGTGGTGGCCTACGAGCTCTAGAGCAGGGCAAGCAGGTACATGTCCATACTGTGAAAACTGGATTTCAATCTGTTGTTGTTGTGTGCAATGCCCTTGTTACCATGTATGCTAAATGTGGGTTATTGAAAGATGCCCGCCAAGTGTTTGACGAAATGCCTGAACGAGACCAGATCTCATGGAATTCCATGATTGCAGGATATGCCGAGCATGTTCATGATGAGGAGGCTCTGAAGCTCTTTGAACATATGAGTTGGGGTGGTTTCAAGCCGGACCATTTCACCTTGTCCAGCGTTCTCAGTGTTTGCGCGAGCCTGGCAGCCATTGGACAAGGTAGGGATCTCCATGCCCATGTGATCAGTAGTGGAATCGAGTCAGATGTTGCTGTGGGGAATGCTCTTATTGATATGTATGCAAAATGTGGGAACATAGATGATGCACGTCGAGTATTTGATATCATGCCCAAGCATAACTTAATCTCGTGGAATGCGATTATTGTTGGACATGCCCAGCATGGTCATGGCAACGAGGCTCTGAAATTGTTTGGACAAATGCAGCGGGTAGTTATGAAACCGAACAATATCACTTTCCTTGGTGTTCTCACAGCTTGCAACCATGTAGGCCTAGTGGATGAAGGTTGGAATTACTTCAATTCTATGAGTCCAGATTATGGCGTCCGTCCAAAACCAGATCACTATGCTTGCATGGTTGATCTTCTTGGGCGGGCAGGTTGCTTGAGTGAGGCGGAGGATCTAATCCATAAAATGCCCTTTGAACCTGATGCTGTTATATGGGGTTGCTTGCTTGCAGCCTGTAGGCTTCATAACAACGCGGAACTTGGACAGCGTGTGGCTGAATATCTTTTCGACTTGGAACCACGGAGTAGTGCTGCATATATTCTGCTGTCTAACATCTATGCTGCTTCTGGTAGGTGGGATTGTGTAGCAAAGGTGAGAAAGCTGATGAAAGACAGGGGACTGAAAAAAGAGCCAGGATGCAGCTGGATTGAAGTCACGAACAATGTGCATATATTTATTGTAGATGATGAGTCACGTCTTCAAGTAAGAGAAATCTATGCAACTTTAGAGAGATTGGCCAGGTAGATGAATGAAGCATATTTGCTTGAAGGTTGAAACATCTGCCATGTTGCATGATGTCAAGCAGGAGCAGAAGGAATATCTTCTAGGCTACCATAGCAAAAATCTTGCCATTGTAGTTGGACTTATCAGCACACCCTGTGAAAGAACCATCTGAATTAACAAGAATCTGTGTGTTTGTTGTGACTGCTATTGATCTGGAATGGATCATTATATAATTTGTCATATATCTTGGTACTTTCTAGGTGGAAAAATTGGAGGAATTGGCTTGCATGACCCATTTTAAGGGCATGTCCTAGTTTGGTGATTTGGGGTCCAAAAACTTCCAGATCCAGTTTGAGACATCAAACAACACTTTTTGAGGTCAAAACTTTGCAAGTATAACTCCCAACCCCTCGAAGGTGTTCTACACACCAAAAGATTTTCAATGGTGCGAAAATCACCTCAATCGGAATTTGTATGCAAGATTTATGTCTCTCGCAAGTTGACCTACTCTGTTGACCACAATAGTATTGAGTGGATGCCACGTCAACCCCCATTACTCACACATGTGGGGCTAGTCACGTGTGGACTTTCAAGAAGATTTTAAAGAATCCAAAACCCTAACACTACTTGAGGGTTGAGGCATGCAAAAACCCTAACCGTAACCCTAGACGGCTATTAGGCTATGTTAATTTGTTAAATACTGGGCTACGAGAAAAGGAAGGGGTTCTATTCTTTTGGTATTGTTATTGTTCCATAGTTGAACAAAGCATTTATGAGTGGATATTGATGCATAAGAAAGGAGGTAGAAGATTCTGTAGCAACCATTCAAGCCACAATGTCCATGATAATTTCATAGTGAGTGCCCCTTTTGTTGTACTTGCATTTCATAACTAAGAAAAAAGAGCAAAGCATAGGCCTCACCTTCTAACTGAGCTTTCTCCCATATTGGGTTTCCCAAGTCACATCTTGTATTCATTTGTGTGGATGGTGTGTTCATTTTCTTGTTTCTTTCAATTTGGTTTCCGTTATTTCCATAATTTTGAGCACTACACTAGTAATATTAAATCTTAGATCTAAGGTAATAAACTGCATAATAAAAGATGTCAGAATATTGCAAGACTTGTTGTGACGAACTGTTCTGTGGAATATCCATGTAGTTTACAGATCAACAATGAGGCCAATAAACTCATTCGAAGATCATTAGATAGGAAGTTTTTGGAAGTGCCAACTGATTTCATCATTTCAAGGATAAGCAGTGTTCTAATGGGGTTTACCAGTGATATTAAAATTAAAGATGTGAAATAATCAATAAGCATAAGATTGGTGGTATTTGTGCATATTTGAGGACTAGCTATCAGTCTTGTTTCTAGCAGTGATTTTGTCAGAGGATCATTCGCATAACAATTTGAGAAAGTTAGCACTCTTATAAGAACCCTATGCTTGCTGGTCCCAATTGGAGTTAGACTTGGAATTTGTTAATGTTTATGCCATTATTATAGTTCTTTGCATTTCAATAAATAATAGCAACATAAGAACAAAATCACTGAGAAATACACATTCACAAGAGACAACATTTATCCTGGGAAACCCTCTAGGGGAAGAAAACCCAGCAAAACTTCCTTAATATAGATAGCCAATACAATGCCAAGAGATCTCTATACTAAAACAGAAAGTCATCTCCAAGATATGCGCCACTCTCTCTCTCCTTTGTCGGTAACAGATCAGAACTTGTCTCTCAAACTGAGCAAGTGAGTTGTGATCAAATGAGGCGCTAGCCTCCTTTATTTATACAAGTTTTGGCACATGTGAAGTGTCTCTTCACTGGCAGGGCCGACTTCTCAATCTGGATGGGTAAACCCACCTTTATTATATTTCTGGGTCTCTTAATTAACTGCTGGGGCCGACTTCTTATTCTGCCTATTACAATTGTCTTTTGACCAATCCGCAAAAGGGGATTTGGTCCTATTACAATATCCGACATGA